>JAKGSA010000008.1:100552-128949 GCA_033558755.1 Philaethria dido | reverse complement strand
CCTTCGCTATATAAATTATAAGTGTGCCAAGTTTCATGCTCCTCCGTCCGCGTAATTTATGTAAAAAGGGGTCCAAAGTTTTTGCTTCACGTATTTATATATAGATAACACAGTATATTTTTTTAAACTATTACGGCAATGACATTCAGTCAGCAAAATCGATACAAGAACCACTGTTTGATAAGAATTTGCTTATCACCGGATTATTTACTTTTCCGCATAATGGATTGTTGTTAATCAATAATAACGTATTTAAAAGATATATCAAATCCCACCAATTTTTTGCACAAAGTTTAAAATGTCAGAAGAAACTAAGAGTAATAGCCATCGTGGCGTAGGGATAGCGTGTTTGTTAGCGTCATCCGTTGTGGGTTCTATTCCCATAGAGGGGAATCATTTGTTTTTTAACCCCACACTGTATCCCGCATACAGCAAAGTCGGCAGAGGAAACTTGGAAGCCTAATATTAAGATACTCCGTTCTCTTTTAACAGTTCCCCACTTTCTGCAATTGAGGTATTGCGTACTGACTGGCAAAACTCAACGCCGCGCTTTGCCTTGTTACCCAACCCAGGAAATTAAAATACTAAGCTTTTACATTTCCTGGAGTGGGAATCGAACCCACAACCTGTCACGTTTACAGTCGCACGCTTGTGCCTCTGCGCCACGACAGAATTTTAAATTTCATTTAAATTGTTATTTTAATATTTTTTTTTCTTATAAAAAGTCGTAGAGGTACTCAATGCGGGGGAAAATGGGGAACGGAGTGTCTTAACACTAGGTTCTCTGGTTCCCTCTGCCGACCCTGCTATATGCGGGATACAGCGTGAAGCTTTAAAAATTATAATGATATTAATATCTGTCCAATATGCAACACCGCCGCGCTTTGTCCTACCAAAATGTGACAATGAAAATAATTTAAATACAATCATTATCCCGTGGTGGAATCGAACGCAGAACTATTATATTTACATACAGAACTTCCACTGCGCTGATATGCGGGATACAGCGTGAAGTTAAAAAAAAAAAATGTAGGTATGAACACAAATTTATATTTTGATGAATTTATATGATAATTTATTAGTAAATCGCTAAAGCTAGGTATTTGACGAAGGTCATCTATTTGATTTCCTTAACCGATAACAGATATAAGTAAATAAAGATAAGTGAAAATGCACATGCACTCTTTTTAGCTTCACGCTGTATCCCGCATATAGAAGGGTAGACAGAGGGAACCAGAGAACCTAGTGTTAAGACACTCCGTTCTATTTTAATATTCCCTACTTTTCGCCGAATTAAGGTATTGAGTGCTGAGTGGTTTTATATATGTTTATAATGTTTGCTTTCTTTCATGTAGAAGTACATGTTTGTCTCTTTTATATGTCGCTATTTTGTTACTTTGAGTTTCACAATGATTCTAAAGAAGATTAACATTCTAAGAACACTTGGAGTATCAATACTTATCTAACGTCACCTTAATTATATAACTCGGTCCAGGGGTTTGGAAGCTATGAGGTAATAAAGAATATTACAAACATACATGGTATGCGCTAAAAACATAACCCTCTAACAGTCCGGTACAAAAATCCATTAAAATAATTTGAAACTTGATCCTGATGAAGTATTGGACTGAACAAAGGGAATATTTTTATTCTCGCTATTTGAAAATATTGTATTGTCATCGAAAAAATGTATAGATTACGATTGAATTTTTGAAATTGTAGTTTTAAATCCAGGTTAATTATATATAATATACTAGTGACCCCGTTAACGCGTTAACAACGCGTTGCCTAGCAACATATATGACTTTATATAAACATGGATGTCAAACCATGGTAGTGTGTGTAACATTTATTTTATTAATTTAATATACGTCATGCATGATTTAAAAAAAAATATTAGCATTCTGCATGCACTCCTTCGCTATATTAACTATAAGTGTACCAAGTTTCATGCTCCTTCGTCCGCGTAATTTTCGTTAAAAGGGGTACGAAGTTTTTGCTTCACGTATATTAATACGATTACGATTTATCTATATATTAATATAGATAAATATTACACTACCATATATTTTGTTGCTAAGGCGACGTAGATTTCAAGTCAAAGATTATCTTTGTAAGGTTCGGTATTTACAAGCGAGGAAAGAGATACCTCGCAAAGCGACTGCATATTTATCAATTCAGTGTTCGGACGAGTGTACGGCATGAAGCAAAAATTTTATACTTTCAACTTATACGAGTATGTACCTATTGTTAAGCTTTGAATTCCTTATTTTCTGCGTTATTTCATTTATTATTAAATAATAACGCCTGTCGTGGCGCAGAGGCACAAGCGTGCCGCTGTAAATGCGACAGGTTGTGGGTTCGATTTCCACTCCAGGAAATGGAAGTTTTCATTTCCTGGGTTTGGTAACAAGGCAAAGCGCGGCGTTGAGTTACGCCACTTAGCACGTAATGCCTCAATTCGGCGGAAAGTGGGGAACGGAGTGTCTTAACACATGATTCCCTCTGCCTACTCCGCTATATGCGGAATACAGCGTGAAGCTATTTGTGTATTAAATAATAAGTGAGGAACGGAGTGTCTTAACACTAGGTTCTCAAGTTGTCTCTGCCTACCCCGCTATATACGGGATACAGCGTGAAGTTAAAAAAAAGTTATAGTGAAGCCCTGGTTGCGCAGCGTTTAGTTCCGCCTCTCTCGATTATCCTCTCAATACACATTGTTAGGCGAAAAGTCTAACGTGTGTGGCGTGTCATAATATGTTCACTCTATGATATATGGCATAAAGCGTGAAGCTAAAATAGCACTTCAAGTCCCGTTAACCCTTAAAATACACTTTGCCTTAGCAAGGTACGTATATGAAACACATAACATTATATATATAATATTTATTTAAACACTCCAATGCCAAGCGTGCGACTGTAAACGTGACAGGTTGTGGGTTCGATTCCCACTCCAGGAAATATAAAAGTTTAGTATTTTCATTTCCTGAGTTTCGTAACAAAGCACAAGCGCGGCGTTGAGTTCCGCCACTTAGCACGCAAAGCTTCAATTCGGCGGAAAGTGAGGAACGGAGTGTCTTAACACTAGGTTCTCAAGTTCCCTCTGCCTACTCTGCTATATGCGGGATACAGCGTGAAGCTACAAAAAAAACAATCGAATTAATTTCTAATATATTATTATGAAAAATATTATCTTCCTACCTTCATCATATAAACAATATCAATGCCAAATTTCATTTCAATATATTTTGTTAGTAAAACGGAATATAAAATCCTTTAACGTATTAATAAAGCGATAAACAAAGCCGTACTATAATCCTCTTCAGAAGATTTCGATTACATCGAAATACAGAACGTAGACAGAAAAAGGGGCTAGAAAAATCACATAAAGCCAGAAATTAATATTAGCTATCTACCATAAAGGCACCCTTAAGCAATATTTGAACAAAAACATCCAATTTTTAATTAAAACAGCGCTCTGTATTACATTCCGATTGACGAAAACCAATGAAATACAAAGGCGTCAATAATATGAGGATAGGAACGTGTGATATTTTTTTTTCTCTCACTGTTTGTCCTGCTAGGGAGCACAATAGTCAAAGATACGGGTTATGATGTTTACATCTATATATAAATGCGTGAAGCAAAAACTTTGGGCACCTCTTTACTAAAACTATGCGGACGGAGGAGAATGAAATTTGGTACACTTATAGTTTATATAGAGAAGGAGTGCAGAATGCTAGCATTTTTTTTTAAATATTGCATAAAATATTAAACGCTATATAAACTATAAGTGTGCCAAGTTTCACGCTCCTCCATCCGCGTAACTTTCGGTAAAAAGTGCTACAAAGTTTTTGCTTCACGTATTAATATATAGATAATTGGACAGTTGATATGTTGAATCAAAAAATATGTTGACATTGATAAATGTCACTATGCAAGTTTAATTCATATCATTATAGATTGTTTTTATCATTTCCTAATGAATAAATTAGTAAAAATATTTTGAAATAAATTGTAAGAATGCCTGTTAATTTGTTATCCCAGCCATGTTGACAAGTATAGGTTCAAGCTATGGAGATTACTTTACCACTGTTATGTCAAACCATGGTAGTGTGTGTAATATTTATATTCTTAATTTATTAACATACACATATACAGCTTCACGCAGCATCCCGCATAAAGCAGGGTAGGCAGAAGGAACCTAGTGTTAAGGCATTCCGTGCCCCACTTTCCGCCGAATTGAGGCATTGTATGCTGAGTGGCGGAACTCGACGCCGCGGTTTGCCTTGTTACCAAACCCAGGAAATGAAAATGTCCATTTCCTGGAGTGTGAATCGAACCCACAACCTGTCGTGTTTACAGCCGCACATTTGTGCCTGTGTGCCACGAGAGGTGTTTAATATACTTGTTGTGAATTATTTTAAAAAAATGTTATCATCGTGCACTTGTTCGCTATATAAACTATAAGTGTGCCAAGTTTTATGCTCCTCCGGCGCGTAATTTTCGTAAAAAGGTAGGAGTTTTGTTTGGTAGTAGGAGGTTCGTCCTACGTCTGGCTCGCGACCACTATCATGTCAAAGACGAACCGCCAAATATCTTATGATGTGTTCCGGTTCGATGACATGTAAGCCAGATTTTCCCTATTCCCACCCATTCTTTCTCCAGAATGTAGTGGTTCTGATAGCGGACTACTACATTGTCCCCTCTTCCATCTGTATCCTCTAGGTTGGCAACGCATCTACAACATGTCCATGGGCGTAGGTAACCACTTATCATCAGGTGGTCCTTCTGTTCGGTTGCCATCCGTTGTCCATAAAAAAAAATATCGTTATACATAGACACCTCGTTCTAATTCTTAAACCAATTTTTGCTATCTTACAATTTATTAGTGAAATATTGATAACTAATTTCCCCAATAAACCCAGAGACAGTATAAATTATATAATTAATACAAATAACAGGAAAAGTAATAAAGATATAGATAAAAGAGCGCTTCTTGAAAAGATTGTGGCTGGCGAAATTGACAAGACCATTGAAGCACTATTAAATAAACATTAAAAGGTTATCTAACTATGATAAGCATATCTATCATCTGTTAAAAAGACTTTTTGATACGAAAAATTAAGACCAGAAGTTGTAACGACACTTTTTGTATTATTTTATTTTATATAATTTTATCCTTAATAGACTTAACATCAAAAGTCATTAGCACTCATTGGGTTTTCATAGAAAATCATAGGTATATGGCTACATATATAGGGATAAATTGAACGTTAATTATTGTTAATACGTTTACATATTTGTACTAATTGACTTCGAAGAAATGAGAATGTTTTCAATTCGAAAGGGGGCTAGATAGAAAAAATTAAAACCAAAAGTTGTAACGACACTTTTTGCTATAGTTGTAAGCCGTGCGGCGTGCGCGTGTTTCTCTCTCTCTCTCTCTCTCTCTCATATAAAGCAAGCCAGTTATGTTCGTTTCTTTCTATTTCCCATTGAACAGTGTGGGGTCGCGACGATTATTTTTGTTGGGTGTATACAGGTTTATTGTACATAATAAATTTCTTGAAAATTACTGATTAAGTTTATATTTGTTAATAATAAAAAAGGTATTATTATAACTTAAAAGAAATTAAATTTTATTACAATTCCTTCAATAAACAATCGAAAAGAACTTCGTTTCGATTTGTTGTCCGTCGGAATTGTTGAAAGAGAACGGAGTGTCTTAGCTAGTCTAGGTTCTCAGTTTCCCTCTGCCTACCCTGCTATATGCGGGATACAGCGTGAAGTTAAAAAAAAAAAACTTCTTTCCATCCGGGTGTCCCTTGACAACTCTCATATTTTTTTATCAATATTACTTTTTTTACTTATTATATGTTATATACAAAATGAAACTATAAAAAGCATGTGAGACAAAGCCTAACGTTGAATTCCGCAATTCAACTCGTAATGTGTTAATACTGCGCCTGTCGTGGCGCAGAGGCACAACCGTGTGACTGTAAACGCGACAGGTTGTAGGTTCGACTCCCACTCCAGGAAATGTAAAAGTTATGTATTTTCATTTTCTGGGTTTAGTAACAAGGCAAAGCGCGGCGTTGAGTTCCGCCACTCAGCACGCAATGCCTCAATTCAACGGCAAGTGAGGAACGGAGTGTCTTAACACTAGTTTCTCAGGTTCCCTCTGCCTACCCTGCTACATGCGGGATACAGCGTGAAGCTAAGAAAACTAATTAATTACTATGGAGTTAGCAGTTTTATACGCTAATCTTACAATATGCCATATATAAGTACTTTCCCAGAACGATTTATCTTTTAGTTATCTGTTTACTGACAATATAACATATATGTAACTAAGATAAAAAAATATATATCTATATATACGCAAGTCGTGGCGCAGAGGCACAAGCGTGTGACTGCAAACGCGACAGGCTGTGGGTTTGATTCACACTCAAGGAAATGAAAATATTATAATAAATATTTATAGTGAATATTTAGAATTTTCTCCTCGCTCTAGTAAGAAGGCAAACCGCTGCGTTATGTTCCGACACTCAGCACGCAATGCCTTAATTCAGAAGATATGAAGGAAGTGGGGAATGGAACGGAGTGTTTTAACACTAGGTTCTCAGGTTCCTTCTGCCTACCCCTCTATATGCGGGATACAGCGTAACTCAGTGACTGACAGACAACGTACACGCTATACTACTAGCCATAGGGAGCGTAAGGGAGCACTAAGAAAAGAGTTCCCAAAACTCTTAAGACAACAGGAAAAAATGAGATTTTAGGTTTTGTATACCTCGCAAATGAAGTCGTAGGATATAGTTTATATTAAAAAAAGACTGAAGTTAACTCTAGAGCTAATAAACATATATTAATAAAACATTGTATTCAAAATTTTATATCCAGCATTAGTTGTCCAACGCCTGTCGTTGCGCAGAGGCACAAGCGTGCGACTGTAAATGCGACAGGTTGTGGGTTCGATTTCCACTCCAGGAAATGTAAAATTTTCATTTCCTAGCTTTAGCAACAAGGCGTTGAGTTCCGACACTCAGCACGCAATGCCTCAATTTAGTGGAAAGTGAGGAACGGAGTGTCTTAACACTAGGTTCTCAGGTTACCCCTGCCGACATAACTCGTCCCGAGTCCCCGATCGGGTGGGTATCCGTAAAGGATTTCCTCACGTTAAAAAAAAATAAAAAAGTTTACCTCTGCCTACCCTTCTATACAATAAGCAAACTGCTACAATTAAAAGCAATCAAAAAGAAAATTTAAAGCAACATGTTAAAATAATTTAATTGACCATAAACGCGCAAGTGCAATATTATGAAAACACATATTTTTTAAACAATTACTGGACATGACAAATGATGAGAATGATACAATGAAACGAATCCAGTCAACCGACTGCCTTTCAATTATATCACGAAATAAATTAATTGAGAGTGCCCTTAGCGATGTGTGAAAAAATCACTTTTGTCTTAATTGGCACATTTGTCGCTACTAGTGGCCCTGGTGACGCGTTAACAACACGTTGTTTTTAGCAATGTATGTATATGTTACTTTATATAAATGGGAATGTCAAATCGTGGTAGTGTGTTTAACATTTATTTTATTAATTTAATATACTTTTTACGCATTATTTGAATAAAATTAGCATTCTGCACTCCTTCTTTGTATAAACTATAAGTGTGCCAAGATTCATGCTCCTCCGTCCGCGTAATTTTCGTAAAGAGGAATCCAAAGTTTTTGCTTATAGATTTTAATAGCACTATTTAAATTGACGAAAACTTTACATAGCCGTACTGTAAACGCAATTGGCGGTAGGTTCGATTCCCGCCCGGATGATTATATTCCACACTTTGCAATAAAGCTAAAAAATCTCAAACGCCTGTCGTGGCGCAGAGGCACAAGCGTGCGACTGTAAGCGCGACAGGTTGTGGGTTCGACTCCCACTCCAGGAAATGAAAATATTCAATAATATTTAGTATTTTCATTTCCTGCGTCTGGTAACAAGGCAAAGCGCGGCGTTGAGTTTCGCCACTCAGCATGCAATACCTGAATTTAGCGAAAAGTGGGGAACGGAATTCTTGAGAGAACGGAATGTCTTAACACTAGGTTCTCTGGTTCTATCTGCCTACCCTGCTATATGCGGGATACAGCGTGAAACTACAAAAAAAAATTAAATATAAGTACATAACAAAGTGCTATCTTATTTGTTTATCCTATCAATTATTATATTAATTGAACCATAATATTATAATACTAGCTTATTATCATGACTTCATCTAAATAGCAATACAAAGAGCACTTTTATATTTTATTGTTAAAGAAACAAATAATATATAATTTAAAAACAATTATATAGTAGGATAGGCAGAGGGAACCTGAGAACCTATTGTTAAGACACTTCGTTCCCCACTTTCCGCCAAAAAGCCTCAAGCATTGCGTGCTGAGTGGCGGAACTCGACCCCGCGCTTTGCCTTGTTACCAAACCCGGGAATTGAAAAATTCTATTTCCTGTAGTAGGAATCGAACCCACAACCTGTCGCGCTTACAGTTGCATGCTTGTGCCTCTGCGCCACGACAGGCGCAAACAATCATTCTCCCTAACGGCAATAGAACATTTAAATCATTTTATGTATTATATTTGGTTACTAACGCCTGTCGTGGCGCAGAGGTACAACGTGCGACTGTAAAGCGATAGGTTGTGGGTTCAATTCCCACTCCAGGAAATGTAAGTATTTTCATTTTCTGGGTTTGGAACACTGGGTTTGGACAAAGCAAAGCGCGGCGTTGAGTTCCGCCACTCAACACGCAATGTCTCAATCTGGCGGAAAGTGGGGAACGGATTCGTTAAAAGAGAATGGAGTGTCTTAAGACTACTACTTACTCTCCCTCTGCCTACCCTGCTATATGCGGGATAATGCGTGAAGTTAAGAAAATAACAATATTTGGTTACTGTAATTTTAAAACAATACAAACAAAATCACCAACACAAACTAGTATTAAATTGAATATAAAAAAAGAATTTCCATTAAATATTTTTCGCGAAAAATATTCAAAGTACTCGAACAATTAGCAGTTCTTGCGTAAACATTATTTGTCGACGATCAATCATTTCCTAGATGAGGTAAAAACTTTATGTATATATGGCAGGCATATCTATATATAAATACATGAAGCAAAAACTTTGTACCCCTTTTTACGAAAATTACGCGGACGGAGGATGCATGAATGCATCCTCCGTCCGCGGAAGAGAGATGGAGCATGAAATTTGGCACACTTATAGTTCAGATAACGAAAAAGTGCAGAATGATAATATGTTTTTAAAATAATGCATAAAAATAAAGAAAATTAATAAAATAAATGTTACACACACTACCATGGTTTGACATGTGTGTTTATATAAAGTAACGCGTAAACGCGTTAACCCTAGAGCATCTCGTGTATGATTATATAAAAATATATACTACGCGCGGCATTGAGTTCCGCCACTCAGCACGCAATGCCTCAATCCGGTGGAAAATAGGGAACGGAATTGTTAAAAGAGAACAAAGTGTCTTAACACTAGGTGCTCAGGTTCCCTCTGCCTACCCTGCTATATGCGGGATACAGCGTGAAACTAAAAAATAATATAAAAAAAAAAAAAAAAAAGTATTAAAATTTTTGACCTTTCTAGTATTTTTATATTCAGGATAATATCAACAAGTATTTTAAACTCTACTCTAAATTGAACTTAATAACTTATTCGATTTATTTCCAAGAGTTTATACTCGTATGAAAAATGTATACTTATATCTGTTAATTGCAAATATTTTCATTTTCGATTCCGTTGGAATTTAATAAAGTAATCCATTGGAATTGAATTTCGGAATTTTATTGCAACATTTTACAATATAAAATTAATAATATATGTAGGTATAACGCCTGTCGTGGCGCAGAGGCACAAGCGTGCGACTGTAAACGTGACAGGTTGTGGGTTCGATTTACACTCCAGGAAATGGAATTTTTCATTTCCTGGGTTTGGTAACAAGGCAAAGCGCGGCGTTGAGTTCCGCCACTCAGCACGCAATGCCTCAATTTGGCGGAAAGTGGGGAACGGTGTGTCTTAACACTAGATTCCCTCTGCCTACCCTGCTATATGCGGGATACAGCGTGAAGTTATATATGTAATAATATATATATATATATATTGAAGCGGCCTCTAAAGTATGTGATGAACTCATAAGTGTAAGCATGGATGGATAATAGCATAGCGTCATGGCTCTATTCTATTGAGATATCAGTCTCAAGCATTATTAGCTGAGTTACGCCACATGCCATTAAATTTAGCTTTTAATATGAATAATTCTCACATATTGTAAGTTTTGTTTTGTGGCAATAAATGTGTTTTAATATTATTACGTATATCTGACGAAATTCTCGGATTCACAGAACACACACACAAAACCTCGGTCCTTTGGAAGGCTTGCGTGGTGACGCAGGTCCGACACGTACAGGCCCCTTTAAGACAATAATATTTTTAAATCTGACACATTGACCGAGATCCATCTCTGAGTAACCATAGGTAATTGCACTGAGACGGTCACGGGTTAATGCGTAGGAGCTATGGAACATATGTAAAAGTAAATTAGGGCTATGGAATGGAGTTTGGATGGATTAAGTACTGCGCTATTGGTTGAGACTACCGGACGTCAGCCTTTTCAACAGTCTCAAATTAAAAGGTTAGCGGATCCACCTCCTAACAGCTTGCCACAAGCTACCCTGCGGTTTTATTATAATTATTATTACTTTTTTATTTAAAAACTACTGTATTTAAATGAAACTTTACAGTAATAAATATTTATATGTATCCCACACATAGCAAGGTAGGCAGAAGGAGCCTGAGAACCTAGTGTAAAGACACTCCGTTCTGGTTTAACATTTTCCGTTCCCCACTCTCCACCAAACTGAGGCATTGTGTTGTGAGTGACGAAATCCAAGGCCGCGCTTTGCTTGACCAGAGCGAGAAAAAAATACTAAATATGAATAATTATAATTATGAAATATTTTGTGTCCTTGAAGTGGGAATCGAACCCACAACCTGTCGCGTTTACAGTCGCACGCTTGTACCTCTGAACCACGACAGGCCTGTTATAGATAAATACTGAATATAAAGACATTAGCCTCTACTTCGTCATATATATATATATATATATATACAGGTTTAATTAATCAATTACAAGATGGATATCAAAATTTAATTTACGCAAGTCCCTAGATAAGTGATGATAGAAATCTTTTAAGAGACAGATAATAGCATGAAAAATAAACAATTCATGAACTACATTTTATCAATGATATTAAAACATTACGCATTATTTTTATTATTGGTACAGAGAGACCTTTTTGTTGTTTGATTATTTATTTAATATTTTATTGTATAAAGAAAAAATAATACATACATACATAGCTTCACGCATCATCATCATTCAAGCATCATTGCAGAGGGAGCCTAGTGTTAAGAGACTCCGTTCCCCACTTTCCGCCAAATTGAGGGATTGCGTGCTGAGTGGCGGAACTCAGCGCCGCGCTTTGCCTTGTTACCAAACCCAGGAAATGAAAAATTGCATTTTCTGGAGTCGGAATCGAACCCACAACCTGTCGCGTTTACAGTCGCACGCTTGCCTCTGCTCCACGACAGGCATCAAAAATGCGTCAAAAAGGCAAAGAAGTAATAATAAAACAATCATTATGATTTTAACAAAAAATGAAACCGTAATATCACCCAATAGAAAATTATGCTTTAACAGTTAACACATATAAAAAAAAATACAGACCAATTGATAGCCGCCTTTTATTTTAAAGTCACATAGAACAAGATATGTCTATACGAGCTAGAAAATATACGATAGCACTACGAGTATATCATGTAGTATGTGAACGCATATATACATACAATAAGGCATGATGGCACGTTAGCGTCATGCCGATTGGCGTGACGGCAAACCAACCGATTTACCAAGGCACGCCAATATCAAATATATATATATATATATATATATATATATATATATATATATATATATTAAACTGATTACTAGGTTAGCAAGTCAAGACGGTACGTTTTTTAAAAATTCTAAAGGTTCGATATGTCATACTTACCTCATTATTATAATAGCATTGCCGTTCGTTGGGCGGAAACGATTTAATGCCAGGCGTGGCGTAGGTCCTCTCCGCTGAGACGGCGATCAGGACTTCAGATCCCGGGTTGACCAAACGCACTGGGGAGTCCAAATCGGGAACATTGTATGCGTTATCTATGAATACCTATGAAGGAAATTATAAAATTTATATATTGTCTACTGCACTAACAAAATTAATGAATACATGAGAAGAACTGGGTTTGGCAACAAGGCAAAAGTGCGGCGTTGAGTTCCGCCACTCAGCACGCAATGCCTCAATTCGGCGGAAAGTGAGGAACGGAGTGTCTTAACACTAAATTCTCAGGTTTCCTCTGCCTACCCTGCTATATGCGGGATACAGCGTGAAGCAAATAAATATATATAAATAAAAAGTTCAAACTTTACCAACACAAACGGTTCAGTAAATCAAAATATTATACCTTTTGACTTTACATTGAGTTTACTTGTTCAAACAAGCTTGACATCATGTCAGTTGCAATATTTTAATATGCCAGACACCATCGTGGCGCAGTGGTCAATTGAATCTGAACGAGATTGATAGTAGATAGTAGATTCAATTTGCACTTAAAAATAAATAATAGTAATAATAAAACACATTTATTGCCACAAAAAAAACTTACAATATGCTAGAATTATTCATATTAAAAACTAAATGTAATGACATGCGGCGTAACTCAGCTAACGATGTTTGAAATTGATATCTCAATGCCGAATTGTGTCATGGCGGAACTTAACGCCGCGTTTTGCCTTGTAAACAAACCCAGTTTATTTACTTTAAATTATTTATTTGAGTGTGGAACGGAAATGTTATAAGAGAACGGAGTGTCTTAACACTAGGTTCTCTGGTATCCTCTGCTTATCCTTCTATATGCAGGATACAGCGTGAAGCTAAAAAGAATCTTTATTTGGTATATGGGCAGGATTTCATGTTAGTGTTAGAACACTATGTTTTCTTTTTTCCTGAATGACGAAACTTAACGCCGCGTTTCGCATAAGCGTCTTACTACAGGGAAATCATATCTTCAATGGCAAATCATATGGCAAGTCGAGAGGATGAGTGATGAAAGATATATGAAGCAAAGGTGAGCGGCAAGAGAGGTAGGGGGAGACCACGGTTGACCTTCAAGAACACAGTATCAATGATACTGGAGGAAGGTCACGTAAAAAGCATGAGGACTCCCCGGAGGGCATTCATGAAGACGTTAATGACTGTGGACGAGGCGAAAGTGGTATGCAGGGACCGTAGCGTTTGGCGCTCCATTCTCTCTGACTACCCTAACCTTACCCCCTAAGGACAAAGCGTGAATTTAAGTAACTAATTACCGTCATATACTGCCACTGGGCTAAGACGGCCTTATTTTATTTATTTTTCATATAGATAAACATAAAAGATAAAAAGATATTTATTCAAAAAATATTTTACAAATTGAGCATCCGAGACTTCCCAGTAAGTAGTCAAAGACACTTGTGTTGGGAATGTATCGCTTCTACGATGGCTTAACCATAACATAAAACAAAGCCGTGTGTGTGTGTATATCTATATATAAACGTTCATCGGTTCTAGCATTGAACCCACACCCACCTCGTGCGAACACCTCAACTACGCCATCGATATCTTTCTGTTAATTAATTAACATACGCACAGTGAAATGGCAATGAAACGTTTTTTATACAAAATTTGTTCAACAAAGGTATACAAAGTGATGTCACGTATCGTTCGTGATATTGTACGCGATCAGGCGTGTTTTTGGCTAACGTTATTTTTTATATATAACTAGATGTGCCCGCCACTTCGTCCGCATGGAGTTTAACTAAAAAGTTTTTTTTTACTTTCACGCTGTATCCCGCATATAGCACGGTAGGCAGAGGGAACTTAGTGTTAAGACACTCCGTTCCCTACTTTCCGCCGAATTGAGGCATTGCGTGCTGAGTGGTGGAACTCAACGCCGCGCTTTGCCTTGTTAGTAAACCCAGGAAATGAAAATACTAAACATTTACATTTCCTGGAATACAAAAAAATATATTATGATTATTTCTAAAATATAAATAGCTTAAGTTATTCCTCATTATATCAGCTACCTGTCAGTAAAATCTCATCAAAATCGGTCTAGCCATAGAGAATAGCCGGAACAAACAGACAGACAAAAATTGTTAAAAATGCTATTTTGGTATAAATACCCTATGGTACAGACATATATCGCTCTCCTTTGCTGCATATAGAAAAAAGCAATTATTTTAATATTACAAACAGACACTTCAATTATTTTTGTTTTCATGGAAATCTGTTTGAACACGTGTTCAATGTAAAGGAAAATATTAATTAACTTTTTGTTATTAATTTCCCTTTATCGTATAGTTAGTTGAGCTTAACAGGTAGCATGTAAGTATATAGTGTAGACTTACTTATTTTATTATAAGGAATACACACTAATTAAGTATTGCCAACATAACAAAACAAACTAAATATTACATTGCTACCAACTTTAATATAATTAATCAATAGGTATGAGAGAGGATATCTCTAAATTGAACGAGATTTTTTGTTTTATAATCCTCGCAAACGTGATACAGTTAATCTAAATATAATTTTCTATCGATGAGTGATGAAAGAATGGTGAGAAAGATACATGATAACACAGTGTCAATGATACTGGAGGAAGGTCACGTAAAAAGTATGAGGATCCCACGGAGGGCATGTATGAAGAGGACGAGGCGAAAGAGGTATGCAGGGACCGTAGCGTTTGGCGCTCCGTTCTCTCTGACTACCCCGCTAGGGATAAAGCGTGAAGTTAGGTAGGTAGGTACGTACCAAAGTGCCACGTGAAGCAAACCCGGTACTGTAGTAGTCGTCGGGATCAGTCCTCACAATCACTGTGAGCGCTGTTTGATATCCACATGAGGCGACCCGTCGTGGTGTAGGGAAACGAAATAAACGCATTCTAAAAAGGAAATATATTTTTTTTAGCTTCACGCTGTATCCCACATATAGCAGGGTAGGCAGAGGGAACCTGAGAACCTAGTGTTATGACACTCCGTTCTCTTACAACAATTCCGTTCCCCACTTTCCGCCCAATTGAGGCATTGCGTGTTGAAAGGAAATAATAGTAATATTAATAAGAATTTTAAAATAGAGAGATCTGATTTAATATAAAATACATTAAAAAGGGCAATTATTACGAATAATTCAAAAACTGTGCGTTAGATTTTAAAGAAAATTAAAAGGAGAGGTCCCCTGTTTTAGCTTCACGCAGTAGCAAAGTAGGCAGAAAGAACCTAGTGTTAAAACACTCCATTCTCTTTTAACATTTCCGTTTCCCACTTTCCGTCGAATTGAGACATTGCGTGCTGAGTGGCAAAACTCATCGTCGCGCTTTGCCTATATATGATTTAAAATGTTCATTTTATGGAGTAAGAATCGAACCCACAACCTGTCACGTTTACGCACGCTTTTGCCACAACAGGCGTTAAGCAATTAGTAAAGCTGAGCATTTAGTTCAACATAAAAAACAACGCCTGTCGTAGCGCACAGGCACAAGTGTGCGGCTGTAAAGCGACAGGTTGTGGGTTCGATTCCCACTCCAGCAAATGAAGTATTATCATTTTCTGGGTTTGGTAACAAGGCAAAGAGCGGCGTTGAGTTCCGCCACTCAACACGCAATGCCTTAATCTAGCGGAAAGTAGGGAACGGATTTGTTGAAAGAGAACGGAGTGTCTTTACACTAGGTTCTCAGGTTCCCTCTGCCTACGCTGCTATATGCGGGATACAGCGTGAAGTTAAAAAAACAAAAAAAAAGAATAAAATACTTACTCATCCGTAATATCGTCTACAGCGTAATAATTAAACGTGCAACATAAATTGATTCCAGCGAACAAATGTTGGAACAATTGTTCGCAACGATACAACGTGGTCTTCCACATACATCTCTCTACCAATTTGGAGCAAGCCGACGCCGGTGATAGCTGGAAATCAAAAATCTATGTTTTTAACCGATTTCAAATATGGAGGTTTAGTAATATCGAGTTTTTTTTATCGAGCTTCACGCTGTATTCCGCACATAGCAGGAGCAGAGAGAACTTGAGAACCTAGTGCTAAGACACTCCGTTCTCTTTCAACAATTCCGTTAACCACTTTCCTCCGAATTGAGACATTGCGTGCTGAGTGGCGTGAAGCTAAAAAAAATAGAATTGTCCGAGAGAACGTAGTGTTAAGACACTTCGTTCTCTACGTTCCGCCCGAATTTGAAACAACCTGTGTGTGACTGACAACATACAGGCAACAATACTGGCGACAGAAAGTTGAAATATAACATATAATCTATTTGAGGAGTGTAGGGGAGCACTAAAAAAGATTTTTTTGAAATTCCTAAGGAAAATATCGAATTTTTGATTTCATAGTTCACGAAACAAAAGTCACGGGATACAGCTAGTGCACTCAAGGCACGATTTACTAAAATCAACGCAAAGCAAAGCACAGCGTTAAGTTCCACCACTCAGCACGCAATGCCTCAATTCGGCGGAAAGTGGGGAACGGAGTGTCTTAACACTAGGTTTTCACGTTCCCTTTGCCTACCCTGCTATATGCGGGATACAGCGTGAAGCTAAAAAAAAAACAAAAGAATTTAAAATTAAACACGTTGATGTTAACCACAATTACAAAAATCGTTTCCAATAAATGCTAATAAAGAAATAATAACAAATAAATACAAATACAAATGAAATGACTAACAATGAACGATTATTATATAAATTTAATATAAAACGAAATAGATTGCCAATCATGTTTCATAATGAATTCCATGTAAAACACTCAAACTGCTATTAAGAACCGCAAATATATTTTACTAGCTTCCTCCCGTGGTTTCATCCGTTGGTGCATTTATAATAATTAGGACTTTAATTTAACGTTCGACTGTAAACGTGACAGGTCGTGGGTTCGACTTTCATTCCAGGAAATGTAAAAGTTTATTATTTTCATTTACTGGGTTTGGTAAAAGAAAAAAGAGCGGCGTTAAGTTCCGCTACTCAACGCCTCAATTCGGCGGAAAGTGGGGAACGGAGTGTCTTAACACTAAGTTCTCAGTATCCCTTTGCCTACCCTACTGTACGCGGGATATAGCGTGAAGCTAAAAAATAAAGATAAATAACCTTTTTTTGATATTTCAAAGTGTTAATCACAAATACTTATCCAAGAAGTGCGTGTTCGAGTCCCGGTGCTTGCAAATTCTAAACATTTTCTATTTTATAGTAACATACAATGCCTCAACTCAGCACGCAGTACCTCAATTCGGCAGAAAGTGGAGAACGGAGTTTCTTAACACTAGGTTCTCAGGTTCCCTCTGCCTATCCTTCTAAATGCTTGATACAGCGTGAAGTTAAGAAAAAAAAAAGTAACATACCTGTCGAAATAAGGACTCTATTGATATATTATTAAGGTCCAAAACATCTTGTAGCGCGTGGAGGTCCCTCTTCTCGTCTGGATGCGCGATGGCCGTTGAATGCAGGAGAGGAGCTATTTTCAATGTTCTGAATATAAATTCCGATGTTATGTTGTCTGGTAGGGACCTGTTTACAAAAAGTAGGTTCATACATAGAAGGATCAGAGTGTCCAAACACTCCGTTTTCCCCTTTCCGTCTAAATTCGAGAGTATTTTGAGTAAAATTTCAGAGCAATAATTAATTTTTATGACGCCTGTCGTGGCGCAGAGGCACAAACGACTGTAAACGCGACAGGTTTTGGGCTCGATTCCCACTGCACAGGAAATGTAAAAGTTTACCATTTTCATTTCCTGGGTTTGGTAACAAGGCAAAGTGCGGCGTTGAGTTCCGCCTTTCAGCACGCAATGCCTCAATTCGGCGGAGAGTGGGGAACGGAGTATCTTAATACTAGGTTTTCAGGTTTTTTCAGCCTACCCTGCTATATGCGGGATACAGCGTCAAGCTAAAAAAAAATATTGGTCATATATATTTGCTCCTTATTCAATAACTGTATCTATACACAGTTATGTTTTCAATTATTATAGGCATTGTAAAGGCTTTTTTAATATTATATTATTTTTTCCTATTTCGTGTGCAATTAAAAACGGAGTGTCTTAACACTAGACTCTTGCCAAATTCAAAAATCGTAACAAGAAAATAAAGAGATACATACGTAAAAACTAACACATTTATTATATTAAATGTTCCAATTAAAACAATATATACTAGTTTCACTCAATATTTCAACAATTTCACCGTACATCCTCCCTTCCCAGAATTTTCCATTAGCAATTATTGCAAGAACATGAGTGTTTTATTTTAGATATAACGGGCTTGAATTCATATTAGAACATTTATTTAGAAGAAGTAACTTTTAAGTAAAAGTTTAGTATTTTCATTTCCTGGGTTTGGTAACAAGGCAAAGCGCGGCGTTGAGTTCCGCCACTCAGCACGCAATGCCTCAATTCCGTGGAAAGTGGAGTGTCTTAACACTAGGTTCTCAGGTTCCCTCTGCCTACCCTGCTATATGCGGGATACAGCGTGAAGATTATGAAAATTAGAAGTAAAATTATTATTGATTTTGTATAGTGTTCATTAGTTGGCATATAAACATTTTTAAAAAGCAAAAAAGATGTCGCTCGCTCGCTTTGTCCCGGATAGCGGCGTAGTCAAAGAGATCCTAGTAACGAAATCATTGTGTGTTAAGCGGAACTAAACGCGGCGCTTTGTTCTACCAGAACGGAGAAATGAAAAGATGAGAGGCGTCAAAAGACACCCGGATGGAAGGAAGTTCCTTTCAAACATTCAAGGGAAGTTCAACATTTTCGTTCCCCACAATTCGCTGAATTAAGGCATTGCGTGCTGAGTGGCTGAACTCAACGCCGTGCTTTGCTTTGTTACCAGACCCAGGAAATGATAATACTAAATATTATTATGTAAAAGTTACATTTCCTGGAGTGGGAATCGAAGCCACAACCTATCGCAATTGCAGTCGCACGCTTGTGTCTCTCCGCCACGACAGGCGTTTATTTTGGTACTTTTTGGTAAAAATTGTCTAATTTTAGCTCTAATATTCACAATAAGAGGTGTAGGAAAACCGCTTCAAACTTTAATGGTATAAATTCTCACTATATGGGCAAAATGCTTTTAGTCTTTGCTTCATTCACACGGCGAGACAATGGATCTATTTCCGGCGTCTGTATTTCCTGAATTCTAAAATTTGGGATTTTCGAGAATCAACAGGCACCTTTTATAAAGTCGTGCGTCCAAAAATATGCTTCCGAATAATGAAATAACTTAGCTTTGCTTTACGCTTTATCTCTAGCGGGGTAGAAGCATTGATTTTTTTTTTAACTTCACGCTGTATCCCGCATATAGCAGTAGTGTTAAGACACTCCGTCCTCTTTCTGTTCCCACTTTTCACCGAATTTGAGGCATTGCGTGCTGAGTGGCGGGTTGCCAAACCCAAGAAATGAAAATAATTTTTCATTTCCTGGAGTGGGAACTGAACCCACAACCTGTCGCGTTTACAGTCGCACGCTTGTGCCTTTTTAAAGTATAACATTCTTTATTGCACTTAAAATACATGAGAAAAAAGTAAATATAATTTTTAGTTGACAAAGATGGACTTATCTCTAAGAGAGACTTTTCCAGTAAACCGCAGGAGGTGGATGAGTAACAAACGCGAAGGAAGTTCAAAATAAAAAATAACCAAAGAAAAAACGAACAGTAATACAAAAATAGACATTTTTAATATATAAATATATATCAACACAATAAAAAATAAAATAAAACATATACATACATACAAATATATAAAATATACATAAATGAAATTATATTATCAAGAAGAAATTCGAAACGCGCGATAAGGAACTTGGTTTCAAAAACTAATGAAGTAAACATTACACCTTTTACATACATACATACATAGCTTCACGCTGTATCCCGCATATAGCAGGGTAGGCAGAGGGAACCTAGTGTTACTCCGTTCCCCACTTTC
This sequence comes from Philaethria dido, assembly GCA_033558755.1. Taxonomy (NCBI): domain Eukaryota; kingdom Metazoa; phylum Arthropoda; class Insecta; order Lepidoptera; family Nymphalidae; genus Philaethria; species Philaethria dido. The sequence continues at coordinate 108,786 of JAKGSA010000008.1, read as the reverse complement.
CACCGAATTGAGGCATTGCGTGCTGAGTGGCGGAACTAAACGCCGCGCTTTGCCTTGTTACCAAATCCAGGAAATGAACAAAATCGTAATAATCTGTAATCGAACCCACAATCTATCGCGTTTACAGCACGCTTATGCCTCAGCGCCACGACATGCGTTTTGCAGATACCAAATCGAGTTGTCAACTTAAACACGCCTGATACAAATACGTTATTTTCTCATAACAATCCTGCGTATTCGGCTAATTAGCAAACTTTGAATCTATCTCCATAGTGCCGTGTACTTCAATATTATTAAGAGCTCTTTAACGAAAAGCCGTTCACTGCTAGTTCATAATGATATTGATATTGGTGTACTAATAAGCTTATACACTAGCTACGAGTATAAGACGCGTGAATATCTATATATGTCGAATGTCTATTTTAACCGGATTACTATCTCATGGTACAAACGCTGGTTGTATTGCGACGGGCTTCTATAAATGTATTTCCGAATAAGTTGATGAGGTGAAATTACTTAGCAATCTATGGATTCGCAGAGAGAGTAGTTTGGAGAGTACCTGGGAATTACGACTTAATGTGTAGGTTTAAGGGGCCCCTTTAAAATGCGCATTAACGTTCACAAACACTGTCCACGCTCCGACCTCTACCTAACCAAAATTGAAAAGATACTACTAATGCCACCTTCGAAATACGTGCTAGAAATGATCTGATAATAGTTCTAGACAGGCCGAGGTGTATCCCGCATATAGCAGGGTAGGCAGAGGGAACCTAGTTTTAAGACATTCCGTTCACCACTTTCCGCCAAATTGAGGCATTGCGTGATGAGTTGCGGAACTCAAAGTGCGGCGTTGAGTTCCGCCACTCAGCACGCAATGCCTCAATTATAGGTAGATTTCGCTGTTATACCTCTCGCTCATACCTTTACCGAGTACAAATTACCTATTAAATATTTTCATTTAATATCTTTTAAAATCGCGTAAATCAAAGGTCTCATTAGTTCATATGTCGACTTGCATATCTAATTTCTTGAATAAGTATTAATTAATAAGGTCATTGTGGCGCAGTTGGATATAATATGAATGTAGCGCGAATGGTTGTGAATTCGATTCTCACTTAGACACATATTCCATATTATACATTGTATTCCACATATAAATAAATTTTCATCATTCGAAGGCGTATAGACCAAAATATCTTTTTTTTTTCATTTTATCCGTCTGCCTATTTGTTCCGGCTAATCTCCGAAATGGCTGAACCGATTTTGACGGGAATTTACTGGCCGGTAGCTGATGTGAGAAGGAGTAACTTAGCTACTTTTATTTTAGAAAAAAACTTCTTATATCATAACAATGCGTTAATAACGCATTACGTAGTGACGTACATGTCACTTTATATAAACATGGATGTCAAGCCATAATGTGTGTAACATTTATTTTATTAATTTAATATACTTTTTATTAAATATACTTTAAAAAAAATAGTATTCTGCACTCCTTCTCTATATGAACTATAAGTGTGCCAAGTTCCATGCTCCTCCGTCCGCGTAATTTTCGTAAAAAGGGGTACAAAGTTTTTGCTTCGCGTATTAATATATAGATAAACATACTCGTATGTAAACATCTGTTCAGTATTGTTACAATATTATTAATATTTGCATGTAAATATAATTAAGCAGAGCTCATCGCGATCTATTCACTAGTCGTAATTAGGTATTACCATTCTAGATATGTTTAGAATTTATTATGAGATTTGAAACGAAATTAGTTATATATAATAAATAAATATAAAATGAATTATTAACTGTAAACGCGACAGGTTGTGGGTTCGATTCCCACTCCAGGAAATGTAAAAGCTTATTGCCATTTCTTGCTTTGGTAATAAGGCAAAACGCGGCGTTGAATTCTCAAACTCAGCACACAATGCCTCAATTCGGTGGAAAGTGGGAAACGGAGTGTCTTAACACTAGGTTCTTAGGTTCCCTCTGCCTACCCTGCTATATGCCGAATACAGCGTGAAGCTAAAAAAAAAAGAAAAAATATATAAAATGAATTATTTTCGTTTCTTCGTTATAGAAAAATAAGGTACGGCGTTGAACTCCGCCATACAACACACGATGTTTAGATTGCGAGAGGATAGTGGCTAATGAAGTGTCTAGGAAGGCACTAAGAGAATATTTCTCAAACGCTCAGCAAGCAATGGAGAGGAGCGTCTTAGCACTAAGTCCATTCTCTGTGTTCTCTGGTCCCTTTTACCTACCCTGCCATGTGTAGGATACAAATACAAATAAAGAGGAAACATCGCGGCACTCAGCTAAAGTTTATATAAAATTTCTTACTAACAGGTTGTTTGCGAAAGCTTTTGCAGCTCTCTTAGATATGACGTTTAAATCGCAGACTGTCACCGCCGGAAATGGAAGATCCCAAATAGCTCCTTGAGTGGTCTCCACTACCTGCAATAGATATAAACTATTAGAAATATATTACTGTAAACGCAACAGGTTGTGGGTTCGATTTCCACTCCAGGATATGTAGTATTTTAATTTCCTGTTTTTGGTAACAAAGCAAAGCCGTTCAGTTCCACCACTCAGCACGCAATGCCTCAATTCGGCGGAAAGTGGGGGACTTTAATTATTATATTCATAATTTTTTTTAGCTTCACGCTGTTTGCCGTTATTGCAGGGTAGGCAGAGGGAATCTGAGAATCTAGCGTTAAGACACTCCGTTTTCTTTTAAGATTCTCGTTCCCCGAAATTGAGGCATTGCGTGCTGAGTGGCGGAGCTTAACGCCGCGCTTTACCTTGTTACCAGAGCAAGGAAAATCTTTATATTTGGCGGTTCGTCTTTGACATGTTAGTGGTCGCGAGCCAGTTGGAGGACGAACCTCCTTCCACCAAACTACCGGGATACCCGCCTCTTACGGGGTACCCAGCGGCGGAGGGGACTTGTATTCTAACCCCACCCCTCACAGGGTAAAAAATGGTTTGTGTTGCTACAGCGGGTAAATAAAAATATTATCATTCCCCAGCTTCACGCTGTATCCCGCATAGAAGGTATTCAAAGAAACGCATATACACAAAAATATTAGTTTAAAAATACTCATTAATTAATGCAATACACTCATGTTGACCAGGTTATATCAGGTTCAGACTGAACGCCCCCGCCTTCACCGCCCTTTAGCTACCCACGCGATTCTGTTATAATTACTATTTTTTTTTAACTTCACGCTGTAACCCGCATATAGCAGGGTAGGCAGAGGGAACCAGAGAACCTAGTGTTAAGACACTCCATTCTCTTTCAACAATTCCGTTCCCCGCTTTCCCTCGAATTGAGGCATTGCGTGTTGAGAGGTGGAACTCAACGCCGCGCTTTGCCTTGTTAGCCAAGAAATGAAAATACTTAATTTTACATTTCCTGGAGTGGGAATCGAACCCAAAACCTGTCGCGTTTACAGTCGCACGCTTGTGCCACGACAGGCGTTAGGTATAATTATTTTTAGAAGCTTTATTCTTTAAGAGAGTAGGCATAGTGAGTGACAAGACACTCAAAATCAAGGTAATTACTTGTTAGTGGCAGAATTCAACGCCGCGCTTTGTTTGTTAGAAAGGAGAAATTAGTATATTTTAATTTTATACAGTCATAACTATTTAACACGTTGCCGCGCAGTGAGACAGAGGCTGAATGTGAACGCGGTTGTGGATTCGATTTTCATTTAGGGGAACTATATAGATATATATTTTTTTAGCTTCAAGTTGCATCCCGCATATAGCAGGGTAAGCAGACGGAACCTGAAAACCTAGTGTTAAAACACCATTCACCAGTTACCCCCGAATTGAGGCATTGCGTGCAAAGTAGCGGAACTCAACGCCGCGCTTTGCTTTGTCACCAAACTCAGGAAAAGAAAATGCCAAACTTTTAACATTTTCTGGAGTGGGAATCGAACCCATGAATTAGAAATGGGTAAATTCTAAAAATAGGGTAATTAAATATTAAATTATTATGCTTCTTTTAATTTGAAGCTCGCAATAGTAAAGATAAAAAGAACACGTGAGAAATATTTCGAATGATTAAATAATTTCGATAAGATAGCAAGTATTAAGTTTTATTATTTGAATGCAAGGGTTATGCGCATGCTTTTTTTATGTATATATATATATATATATATATATATATATATATATAGCCCATGCATACCTCTTTCGCCTCGTCCAAAGCCATTAGCCTCTTCATACATACCCTCCGGGGGGTCTCATACTTTTTACGTGACCTTCCTCCAGTATCAGAAAGTAGAAATTAAATGAGTCATCACACAGCGTTCTTAAGATAGAATATAGTGATTTTGAGTAATTAATAATTATAAAGAACAAAAAACCCGACTGAACCAATTCTCCAAATTTAGGAAGCAAATACAAATAAAGTAAGGTATAAAAGCTAGTTATGTGTTGTATATTTGAAATGAGCTTATTAAATCCTTTCATTTGACACCCCACACGGTAGCCATCAACGATTTTTTTATTTTTATTCATGACGTAATACATGCCTCTAGAGAGCGCTATATTGAATTAAGAGTGATATCATATATCTAAGAACTAACTATCTAACGTCACCTTAATTATATAATTCGGACCAAGAGTTTGGAAGATATGAGGTAATAAAGAATATTACAAACATACTTGATACGCGCGAAACACATAACCCTCCTCTGACAGTCAATCAGAAAAGGTGCGTATATATATATATATATATATACATATATATATATATATATATATATATATATATATATATATATATATTTTTATATATAACTAAATAAAAGATTTTAATAAAATTATCATATAATAGCTTTGAATTTTTTAAATACTCTTAAAGTTTGTCTCAATTTCTGAATGAATAATTATTCAAAATGAATAATTATTGTTAAATAATATTCTTTAAATAGATAAACTACTTTACAAATACTTTAATAGTAAAAAATATCTATGTAAGAAAATTCTTTACCGGAGGTCTTCACGCTGTATCCCGCATATAGCAGGGTAGGCAGAGGAAACCTGAGAACCTAGTGTTAAGACACTCCGTTCCCCACTTTCCGCCGAACTAGTGAATTAATTATGCAGTATTATTTCTAAAAAAAACAATATTTTTAATTCTAGTCTTAAAATACGTATAATCCTTATTCGCTTATTAAATTATATAGCATATAATAATATAAATTAAATTCAAAAACGTCACTTTTAAGTGAAAATATAAAATAAAAAAATTATCTGTATCAACCAACGCCATCTTGTGTTGAGTTGCATTCGCGTCCGGCAAATTTTCTACCATTCAATTCTGAGTACCGGCAAATATAATGAAATTATGAAGCTGGTTGCCGCAGACTTGTATCGTCAAGGGGATAAAAAGTATAAAATTGGTTTTGAAATATCAATGTTGTAAATATAATATTATAGTTTTAAATGACGTGAATTTACGTCAACGGTATTACCGCTAACATAAAATAAAATATAAATAAAAAAAAATATCAACATTCTCACAGCAGTCATCACAATTAAACTCTTCACCTGGACCTCGACAGTTTCATATTATTTATTTTAATGTTACGTATATACATAGCTTCACGCTGTATCTCGCATATGGCAGGGTAGGCAGAGGAAACCTAGTGCTAAGATACTCCGTTCCCCACTTTCCGCCGAATTGAGGCATTGCTTGCTGAGTGACGGAACTCAACGTAGCGCTTTGCCTTGTTACCAAACCCAGAAAATGAAAAATTCCATTTCCTGGAGTGGGAATCTAACTCGACTTTAATTTTTGTATAGGTATATATATAAATCCGATGTCTATAAGTGAAGTTCTCGGGTCAATGATTCAATTTAAAATAATTTTCCCTTCCCCTTTAGTAGCACAAAGTACAGCGTTGGATTCCGTCGCTATAGACGCAATATATCTAATTCAGGTGATAAATATTAATGTACATCTTAAATTTTGCTATTGATCTTTTTTAGCTGTAATTGTACCCCTAATCTACTAATAAATCCGCGATTTATTTTTTGTAATTAAGAAAAGGTAAGCCGGTGGGAACCGTGTTATATGGACGCCTGGCATAAAGCGGAGAATGGAGCGTCTCGTGAAAAAACGTGATAAATATTACAGTAGTTGTATTAATTGAATCGGTGAGTGCAGAAACAACGTAAGTCCGGATTTTCAAATTTTGCAGGAGGGAGAAAAACAACACGCATCTTGCCTTTCCAAGCTAGTTTAAATCGATTACGAATTTTTGCATTTTGTGTGACTTACGTTGCTTCTGCACTCACTGATTCAATCAATCAATCAATCATCAATCAATTTCTATCAATTTCTACTTTCCTATTTATTTGATTGATAGCACATTACATAAAAAATGAAATGATAATAAAAACACGTAAAACATAATCCATTAAATATTAAAGTATGGGGATTAACTTATTTGATTAAACTAAGCAGTGAGCTTAACGGTGCATCATATTGCACGCATATGATTAGCGTGTCTTATAGATAAAACTTTGTAAAAGACTAAAATATAGATTATATTATATATATTATCGCGGCGTTGGGTTCCGCCACATAACAGGCAATGTCATGAGTTCGACGGTAAAGTGGATAACGGAGTGTCTTGAAGTGTCAAAATCTATCTAGTGTAGATACTCTCTAACTACCCTCTTTTTTTTATGGATAACGGATGGCAAACGAGCAGAAGGACCACCTGATGGTAAGTGGTTACCTTCGCCCATAGACATCTACAACACCAGAGGTGTTGTAAATGCGTTGCGTACCTAGACGATACAGATGGAAGGGGAGGACAATTTAGTAGTTCGCTATCGGAACTACATTCTGGGGAGAGGATGGGTGTGGGAAAGGGGAATCCTGACTTACATGCCATCGAACTGGAACACATCGTTAGATATTTGGCGGTTCGACTTAGACATGATAGTGGTCGCGAGCCAGACGGAGGAAGAACCTCCTACCACCTGCCTACTGGGATACCCGCCTCTTACGAGACGCTAACCAGCGACAGAGGGAAATTGTATTCTAACGCCGTCCCCTCGCAGGGAAAAAATCTCTTTCTCCCTCCTCTCCTCCGTTACTTTCGCTATGTTTCCGAAAATAATAAAAAAGAAAGTGTCTAATCAGATATGTTGCTCACTTGAAGAAAAAAGCTTTGGGAAATTTATTTATTTAAATTATTATATAATTAAATAGTATGTATTTCATAAAAATATAATCTATATATAAATACGTGAAGCAAGAACTTTGGACTCCTTTTTACAAAAATTACGCAGACGCGAGACGGAGCATGAAACTTGGCACAATTGTAGTTTATATAGAAAAGGATTGCAGAATACTAACATTTTTTTAAATTAATGCATAAAAAGTATATTAAATTAATAAAATAAATGTTACACACACTGACATACGTTTGACGTCCATGTAAACATGGATAATATATAAAGTGACTGATTGCTAAAGACGATTGCTAAAGACAACGCGTTGTCAACGCGTCGACGGGGACACTAGTATAGACAAGTATATGTAAAATTCCTTTTAAAAATAATCAAAAAAGAATATTTTAAATTTAAAAAATTAACTACAAAATAAATACATTTACACCACCTTGCGCCATCTAGTGATGAATATCCTGACCTTTCACTCAAAAATTGCTTACACGTGTAATTCGTCCTTCATTAACATTCACCTATATGTAAGGTAAAAAGTAATGGAAAATCTATAATAATTAATACTAGTGTCCCCGTTGTCGCGTTAACAACGTTTTGTCTTTAGTAATGTATATAAACATGGATGTCAAACCATGGTAGTATGTGTAACATTTATTTTATTAATTTAATATATTTTTTATGCATTATTTAAAAAATATATTATCATTGTGCATTCCTTCGCTATATAAACTATAAGTGTGCCAAGTTTCATGCTCATCCGTCCGCGTAATTTTTATAAAAAAGCATCCAAAGTTTTTGCTTTACGTATTGATATATAGATAATAATTATACAATGCGTATTTTTTAACCATCATGGCACAGTGGCAAAGGTTATGGGGTCCATCTCCACTCTGGGGAACTATAATTACGTTATTATCATTTCCTCGCACTGATAAAACAAAGTGCAACATTGAGTTTCGTCATTTAATTCAAAATCAGTGGTGAGACGTCCATATAACACGGGATACAGGTACAGCGTGGAGCAA
>JAKGSA010000008.1:74525-100451 GCA_033558755.1 Philaethria dido | reverse complement strand
AAGGTGTACAAAGTTTTTGTTTCACGTATTTAAATATAGATTTGGACTAACTAGCGCCATCCAGTAGCGAGTAGATTCTGAATATTTATAAAGAACTTCACCTTCGACATTTTAATGTTCGCCCTATTTATATATGTTAGATTGTGAAATAAATATTGTAATGAATATATGTCCGTGGCGCAGAGGCACAAGCGTGTGACTGTAAGCGCGACAGGTTGTGGGTTCGATTCCCACTCCAGGAAATGGATTTTTTTATTTCCTGGGTTTGCTAACAAGGCAAAGCGCGGCGTTGAGTTCCGTCACTCAACATGCAATGCTTCAATTCGGCGTAAAGTGGGGAACGGAGAGTCATAACACTAGGTTCCCTCTGACTGCCCTGCTATATGCGGGATACAGCGTGGAGCTATGTATATATGTAAGTTTTGGATTTTTCCATATCACTCGGTGTGAATAAAATTATAAAATAATAAACAAATTATCATAGTAGTGTAAAATTTGGCATGATTAGTAAAATATGGTTAATTTAGTTAAAGTAATTTTTTTTTTTTTCTTTCGAGTGGACAGTATAATAATATTGGTTATTTCCAATTTTATTATAAGTATAAGGTATTTTTGTTACAAGCTTAGTATTTTCATTTACTGAGTTTGGTAACAAGGCAAAGCGCGGCGTTGAGTTCCGCCACTCAGTGGTGAAACTCACTTCGGTGGAAAGTGAGGAATGGTTACGTCTTAATACTAAGTTTTCAGGTTCCCTCTACCTACCCCGCTATGTGCGGTATACAGCGTGAAGCTATGATACACACACCACAGGTGATCTCTTCCAGGCAACCCCTACTAAAAGTTAGAATAGAATACAAAAAGATATGGGTTGGTGTACAAATGATTGATATATATACTTTATATAAGAAACCTACTTTTCAACCTAGATATTGCAAGCTTACATAAATAACTATATGAATATATAAATAATTATGAAAAGAACAATAAACTTACATAGACAATATATTTTAAAAGTTATCAAGTAAGTGTAATTATACTTACTGTAAGTGCAATTGGTTGTCAGTTCAAATCCCACTCGGGGACATGATTATATTCAAATAATTTTCATTTCCCTCTGCACCGGTTCCGCCATTCAACGCGTAATGTTTCAAATGATAAAAACCAATTATAGATAGATATCAGTAGCGAGGGGCGAAAATTTTAGTTAGGCAAGCCGGTAAATTTATAGAAGCCAATGTATATTTAGGGAGTCGGTTCATATATTTAGGGATGCCGGTATAGGATGTGAAGGTATTTAGTAATTTCACAGTCAAATTTTGGTGATGACCTTTTTTTCGGGGGTTTTAGATGTCAGAGCTTGTTGTTGCTTGTAGAGCAATTATACCCAATGTTTTTCTGGCGACCTTGTTTTTAGGTCTCATACTTATATTTTAAAAATTAAGGCAAGCCGGTGGGAAACGTGTTGTATGGACGTCTCGCCGCTAATAGATATATAACTTTGTAAAGCTAATAAAAGCATGTTATAAACTTCCAAGCAAAGCGCGGCGTTGAGTTCTGCCAATCAACACGTAATGCCTCAATCTGGCGGAGACTGGGGAACGGATTTGTTGAAAAAGGATGGAGTGTCTTAACATTAGATTCTCAGGTTCCCTCTGCCTACCCTGCTATATGCGGGGACACAGCGTGCAGTTAAAAAAAAAAGAATAAAAAGACAAGCTTACCGTGACAATAGGATTTCTGGCGTACCACTTGTACGCGGTGATGACGAAAAAAGTTGCACAGATCACGCTGAATACAACTGCTACACCCCACACGCTTCTAATAAGAAAAATATTGCTGTAATCATTTGGAAGAATTATATAAAACGTAACATTCATGCCTGTCGTGGCGTAGAGGCACAAGCGTGCGAATGCAAACGCGACAGGTTCGATTCCCACTCCAGGAAATGATATTTTTCATTTCTTGGGCTTGACAACTTGGCAAAAAGCGGCGTTGAATTCCACCACTCAGCATGCAATGCCTCAAATCGGCGAAAAGTGGGGAACGGAGTGTCTTAACACGTCGGTTCTCAGGTTCCCACTGCCTACCCTGCTATGCGCGGGATACATCGTGAAGCTACGTATGTAAACATTCATATATGTAATATTTAGACGATACACACACAGACACACACACACACACACACACACACACACACACACACATAATACTTTATATTATTAGAAAACGTACAAAAATTAGAATACAGCGAGATTCTAACCCCCGCTTCTTAGGTACCGTGAGTACGTTCTTATCGAGCTACATCGAAATCTAATAACTTTGTTACCTCCTTTGATTGTACAAACATCTTTGTAGAAATATTTTATAGAAGAGACGTCTAATATATTGTTTATCCTATGTATATAGCATAACCTAGTGTTAAGACACTCCGTTCCCCAATTTCCGCCGAATTGAGGCATTGCGTGCTGAGTGGCGGAACTCAACGCCGCGCTTTGCCTTGTTACCAAACCCAGGAAATGAAAATATTTAGCTTATTATGTTTTTGTATATACTTTTAAAACTTGTTTTTTAATCGTGACGCATTTTCGTTACATTTAGTTTCAAAAAAAGATTTAAAAATATACAAAACAAACCTTTCAGTCACACTAAGATTTTCCATAGCAATATACTTAAAACCGTGTAAATCCGTTCTTTTGCAAAACCGAAAGAATTTCATGGTACAATATCTCCACCTGGACAATCTGGCTGGATTCTCATGTATTCTTTTAATCTTCCTCATCTTCGTCATCTTATTATGCCTGTAATGAACCATTATGGGGCTTTATATATATTTAACGTAACCTTAACTCCGCCGCCTACCTCGAATGAAAAGTTATAAGTGTCTGTCGAACGATGAAAAATAGGTGTAATATGTCATACGGACATATGCCGGTAATTATAATGATCGACTCGATTAGTGTGTAGTCATGAAAACTAGCTGATTTGTTAAAATTTTATTATATATATTGTAAATTTAATTTATTTATATATATGTTCAGATCTTTGATAGTGTTTGTCTGTAAATGTAACGGTTGTGGGTTCGATTCCCACTCGGGGAATGATTTTTTTTAACTTCACACTGTATACCACATACAGCAGGATAGGCAGAGGTATATGTTGTTATCAGGTTCCATTTGCTTACTCTGCGATACATGCTTTTTTACCCGACTGTCAGAGGAGGGTTATGTTTTTCTAATGTCTAATGATAAAATATCTAATGATGTGTTCCGGTTCAATGACATGTAAGCCAGGTTTTCCCTATTCCCACCCATCCTTTCTCTAAATTTGGTGGTTCCGATAACGGACTACTACATTGTCCTTTATCGGAACCATCTGTATCCTCCAGGTCGGCAACGCATCAACAGTATCTCTGGTGTTGTAGATGTCCATGGTCGAAGGTAATCACTTACCATCAGGTTGTCCTTCTGCTCGTTTGCCATGCGTTATCCATAAAAAAAAAGAAGAATTGGTTCAGTCGGGTTTTTTGTCCTTTATTTTTTTTTTAACATCACGCTGTAACCCGCATATAGCAGGGTAGGCGGAGGGAGCCATAGAACCTAGTGTTAAGACACTCCATTCTCTTTTAACAATTCCGTTGCCCACTTTCCGCCGAATTGAGGCATTGCGTGTTGAGTGGTGGAACTCGACGCCGCGCTTTGCCTTGTTACTAAACCCAAGAAAATTAAATTGTTCTTTAATTCCCAAGAAATTCTTCTATATAATTTAATAATTTACTAAATATGGAGTTATCAGGTTTACTTTAAACCGTCAACCTAGTAGTATGTCATTTTGTATCGTTAACAATAATTACAGTTGATCTAAATTATTTATTCATGAAGAATTACAATTAAAAAAAAACAATAAAGTGAATCTATAAATAATTCATAAGGAAACAATTTATTCCATGAAAACTAGCGTTCTGGTTTCACGGTGAATGGCAATTATATTTAATAATGATTAATTTATTTATACTAGTGTCCCCGTTGACGCGTTAACAACGCGTTGTCTTAAGCTATTATATGTCACTTTATACAAACATGGATGTCAAACCGTGGTAGTGTGTGTAACATTTATTTTATTAATTTAATATATTTTTTATGAATTATTTTAAAAAGATATTAACATTCTGCACTCCTCTATATGAACTACTAGCGGCCCGCTCGTGGCTTCGTCTGTGTCAACTAAACAACTACTATTAAACTATTTCGATTTATAGATATTTCGTCGCTTTTCGTCTGAGTGCTTACTTAAATCACGAATTGCGAAACCAAAAAATTCCAAAATAAACGAAAATAAAGGCACAAGCGTGCAACTGTAAACGCGACAGGTCGGAGGTTCGATTCCCACTCCAGGAAATGTTAAATTTAGTATTTTCATTTCTTAGGTTTGGTAACAAGACAAAGCGCAGCGTTGAATTCCGCCACTCAACACGCAATGCCTCAATTCGGCGGAAAATGGAAAACGGAATTGTTGAAAGAGAATGGAGTGTCTTAACACTAGGTTCTCAGGTTCCCTGTGCCTACCCTGCTGTATGCGGGATACAACGTGAAGTTAAAAAAAAAAAGAAAATGATTAAAATTTTATGAAGAAGAATACCGACTACAAAGGTATATTAATTATATAAAACTAAACCCCTCCCGCAATCGCACCCCCGCCTTGGTAACGCCCACTTCGCAACGGGCCGTGCAGCAGAAATCGTAATATTTTAATTTCGCCATAACTTCAAAATCAAACGTCCAATTTTGATCATTCAAAGACCAAATATTATCTACATAAACTTTACTTAGTGATGAAATAATTTATTTTGATAAAGAACAACAGCTTGAGTAAAATAAACGCGTTTATATCTAGTTAAAAAAATTCAAGATCTTCAAATATAAAAATGGTTGTTGTGCCTCACTCGACATAGATAGGTATAGTGTGTCGCGGACTCTTTCGTAGACATTTATAAGATCTACAATTAATTACAACAGTTTATGTTTCTATATTTTATAGTTTTTTTGGTGGTAGGAGGTTCGTCCTCCGTCTGGCTCGCGACCACTATCATGTCAAAGACGAACCGCCAAATATCTTATGATGTGTTCCGGTTCGATGGCATGTAAGCCAGGTTTTCCCCTATCCCACCCATCCTTTCCCTAAAATGTAGTGGTTCCGATAGCGGGCTACTACATTGTCCTCCCCTTCCATTTGTATCCTCTAGGTTGGCAACGCATCTACAACGCCTCTGGTGTTGTAGATGTTCATGGGCGAAGGTAACCACTTACCATCAGGTGATCCTTCTGCTCGTTTGCCATCAGTTATCCATAAAAAAAAAAAAAAAGAGTATGCAATATAAGTAATTTTTCTGAAATATCTTACGGAATCCAATTTTTTTTCCAAAATAAAATATAGCCCATGTTACTCGTGGATAATATAGCTTTCGAATGGTGAAAGAATTTTTTAAATCGGTCCAGTAGTTTTTGAGCCTATTCATTACAAACATACAAACAAAGTTATCCTGTTTATAATATTAATATAGATAAGTGTGCCAAGTTTCATGCTCCTCCGTTCGCGTTTTCGTAAAAATGGGAACAAAGTTTTTGCTTCACGTATTTATATATAGATTATAACTATATACGTCGTGGTACAGTGCCACAGGTTCCCTCTGCCTACCCTGCTATGTACAGGATACATCATGCATGAAGCTAAAATAAATATATAGAAACAGAATTTAAACATTTAAAATTTAAAAAACACACTAAAAATATGAATTTTCGATTTACCAAGTTATTCACGCCTTGCACGAATATATAAATAATTTTTTAAAAGCACAACTACCTTCTAACTGCAACAGGGTCACTCTGAATGCATAGAGCTTGAAAATTTCAAACAGAAGGCCATACAAATCGGTTCGATATTTTTCAAGGTGTTAAAGAAAAATATTTTAATATTCATTTTTTTTAGCTACACGCTGTATCCCGTATATAGCAGGGTAGGCAGAGGAAACCTTAGAAACTATTGTTAAGACACTCCGTTCCTCATTTTCCACCGAATTGAGGCTGAGTGGCGGAACTCAACGCCGCGCTTTGCCTTGTTATCAAACCCAGGAAATGAAAATACTAAAATTTTTCATTTCCTGGAGTGGGAATCGAACCCACAACCTGTCGCGTTTACAGTCGCATGATTGCGCTTCTACGCCACGATAGGCGTTATTAATTTAAAGGCGTAATTAATAAAATTTAATAGAATATTTTTACGCCACTGTAGTCTTTGAAATATATAGAATTGTTATGTATTGAAAAATAATTTTATTTGTAATCGATCGCATAAGGATTTTTTCCTTAAAGGAACAAAAATTTTAACATTGAATAATATACGTAAATTTCTTGACAAAAAATAACCTAAGAATTAATATCATAAAGAATAAAAACTCGACTGAACCGTTTTCTCAAATTTAGGAAGCAAATACCTATAAACTAGGCTATGAAAGCTAATTATGTGTTATATATTTGAAATGTCCTCATTAAATCTTCCATTGGGTACCCCACATGGTACACATTTCTTTTGTTGTTATTCATGACGTGATTGCCTCTAGAGGGCGCTATATTGAATTAAAAGTGACGTCAGATATCTAAGAACCTATCTAAATTCACCTTAGTTGTATAATTTGGTCCAGGGGCTTGGAAGATATGAGGTGATAAATATTACATGCATACATGATACGCGCGAAAAACATAACCCTCCTCCGACAGTCAGGTAAAAATATTTACTTTTGTTAGAAAAATAATATTACTGTTTAATATCCAGAGATCATTAGTAACAAGTGACGTCATAAGTCATTAACACTCTAGCACAGTGTTTCACAAACATTGTTCTCCCATGACCCTGACACTCTTAAAGCCAAGCTGGTTCCATCAGGAAAAATAATACACATTTATTAATAGTAAAAAGGTTTTATTAGTACTATACACTTTGGTATTCTCTATTAGTCATTAAATTTTAGTGCGAAGTATGCAACTTATTTTTTACAAACAATCCAAGTTTGCGGGAAATTACGAAAATTTTATTATGAGGTCTGGTTCCTTTTTTTTTCCTGCGAGGAAACCCTTTTAAAGATTACGGGTTTTACGGGTACCCGTCCGATTGGGAACTCGGACAGGTTATGTGGGACTCCCATGCCAGCAGTTAGTAGGACGGCAGAATACCCACTAAAACCTCACGGAGGTCCTCATCAACCGCCACTAGCCGAGGCCACGAGAACGCCCCAATCTTCCGTTAAACCCCGGCGGAAGGTCTTGTTCAAGGTAACTTCAAGTTGTTTTCTACGTTTATTTTTAAGGTTAACTAGTGTTGAAAACCCAGCTTCTCATTTTTAAGTTGTGACACAATGCATTAAAAAAAGTTTTTGCCCGTTGCGACCTGGTATTTTATTTTCATAGCCCGGTACCAGGTCGCGACCCGGCAAATGGGAAATGCTGTTCTATCAGCTTAATAACATCAGTTACCATGAAAAAGGTGGAATGTTTTTTTATAGATTCACGTTGAATCAAGCGTATAGCAGGGTAGGCAGAGGTAACCTGAGAACCTAGTGAACGGAGTCTGGCATCTTATATTATTTTTTTTTAGCTTTACGCTGTAACCCGGATATAGCATGGCAGAGGGTACCTAGTGTTAAGACACTCCGATCCCCATTTTCCGCCGAATTGAGGCATTGCGTGCTGAGTGGCGGAACTCAACGTCGAGCTTTGCCTTGTTACTAAACCCAGGAAATGAAAAATTCCATTTCCTGGAGTGAGAATCGAACCCACAACCTGCCGCGTTTACAGTCGCACGCTTGTGCCTCTGCGCCACGATAGGCGTTAAATTATTTTATATTATATATTATTTAATAACAAATTATTAAATAATGCTCACATATACAAAAAGTAGTTTCAGCCTTTTTCCACATAGAAATTTCTTATACTTACCTAGTCAATTGGGTATTGTGGGGCGGAATTCAACACCGCGCTTTGGCTTACTAGATCAAGTAAATAAAATGATTTAAATATATTGCAAATTTAGAATTATAGGGAACTAGTCAATAAAATCGATTTTTTTGCCACGAAACGAGTTAAGACAACGATCTTTATCGACTTTGATTAAAACAAGAATATAAAATATAATTTTAAAAAAAATCTTTTCTTTTCAAAAAACTTCAATGTACACATCTATATTGACGTTTCCCAAATATTGATATGATATTTTTTAAATAGGTCACTATAATTCTAAAGATGCGATATATAATTTCCTAGAGTAAAGATCGAACCATTATCGATCGATTATGATTATTCTGTTCCACCGATAGTTTTAATATATATTTCTTATTATTATTTTTTAACTTCACGCTGTATCCTGCATATAGCAGGGTAGGCAGAGGGAACCTGAGAACCGACGTGTTAAGACACTGCGTTCTCTTTCAACAATTCCGTTCCTCACTTACCCCTGGATTGAGACATTGCGTGCTAAGTGGCGGAACTCAACGCCGCGCTTTGCCGAGCTACCAAATCCAGGAAAGCCTAAATGCCGAGTTAAAAAATCGAACCCACAACCTGCACACAAGGCGACAAAAAGGACATAATAATAAATAAACAACGAAATAAAATATAATATATTTATTATATTAACACAGTTTTAAGTTGTACAATTTAAAAAAATATATATTAACAATAAATGCAATATACGTATGTGATTTGAAATATATCACACCTTTAGAATTATAGGAACCTATTCAAAAAAATCATGATTTTAATTTTTTGCCACGAAACGATTTAAGACAACAATCGTTATCGACTTTGATTAAAACAATAATCTATATATAAATACGTGAAGCAAAAACTTTGGATTCCTTTTTACGAAAATTACGAGGACGGAGGAGCATAAAACTTGGCACACTTATAGTTTATATAGAGAAAGAGCGCAGAATGCTAATATTTTTTAAATAATGCATAAAAAGTATATTAAATTAATAAAATAAATGTTACACACTACCATGGTTTGACGTGCATGTTTATATAAAGTGACATATACGTCACTACGTAATGCGTTATTAACGCATTTACGGGGACACTAGTATAAATCAAAATATAATTAAAAAAAAACCTACTTTTCAAAAAAGTTAAATGTACAAATCATTATTTGAAATTTCCAAAAATTGTTTTTTTCAAAATAGGTCACTATAATTGTAAAGGTGCCAGCGATATTACAAATATGAAAAAAACTATGAAATTATTATTATTTACAATACAATGTATGGCAAAACGTTTGTATGAACCAAATGCAGGGTTAAGTTACGCTGCAGTAAAAACAACAAATGTATGAAAATAATAATTCTATCTACCTTATATATACTATACAATATATAAATTTGTTTTGGATCTGGAACACAATATTTTACGTTTCTAAAACAAAGGGTAATCCTTAAAAATTAAATTTTAGCTTAAATTTACTATAATGTATATATATATATATATATATAGTTAGTGAGTATATATATATATATAGAAAGATATATATATATATATATATATATATATATATATATATATAAATAAAATTGTAATGTCTGTATGGCCATTAAAATAACCGCTATTTACTACATGCTTATGAATATATCTACGGTATATACGAGTATACCAGAATAACAACAATTTTTGTCTGTTTGTACCGGCTAATCTCTGAAATAGCTGGACCGATTTTGATGGTACCTTTAATGGCAGGTAGCTGATATAAAAAGGAGTAACTTACGCTATTTTTGTTTAAGAATATCTTTTAGTAATATTATTTTAACACAAATTTGTTAAAGTCGATGCGAACGAAGTCGCGGGCATAGCTTAATACATAAACCAGCTAACTCCATCTGAGTAAACTTAACAGCAGACGAAAATACGTGAAGTAAAAACTTTGTACCCCTCTTTACGAAAATTACGCATACGGAGGAGCATGAAATTTGGCACACTTATAGTTTATATAGAGGAGTGCATAAAATAATGCATTAAAAGTATATTAAATTAATAAAATAAATGTTACACACACTACCATGGTTTGACATCTATTTTTATATAAAATGACATATACATTGCTAAAGACATCGCGTTGTTAACTGTGAACTATATTAAATGGGACCACATCAGAAGTACTACCTATCATATAAAAAAAATATCATCAAAATATGTCAGCTAAAAGCGTATTTTACACGAAAAGTAGAATAAGCTGATATATAAATTAAGGTTATAACTTAAAGTAAAAACGTTTCTTAAAATTTCGATTCAAATCTTATAATAAATATATTAATTTGAGTAATATTTGATTATTAAATTTAGCACCATTTGACAATACCTAAGCATATTAAGTCAAGCACACTAAGGCACTAAGGTAACATTATCTACCTACCTACCTACCTTTATAAAAAATCTAAAAAAACCGTAACCACAATAACAACAATAAAAAAAGTAACTAAATTTACGCGTAAATAAAAAAAAAATATTAATAAAAAAAAATGCAAAAAATAATATAAAAATATATATTACATGACTATTTATTATCTATATTCGGTTCAATTGCCACAAAACACTGAATTGACTTGAATCTGTGGCCGTAAACGGAATTAAAAAAGAAACATTTGTGAATATTTGTATACTGTAAAAATAAATGCGCTACACTATAATAATACTATTTAAATTAATACAAAATATAGCAATGGACAGTCCTCATCGCTCGTGTCGAGGGTGCCCACCACCCTTGACTCCGCGACGTGCGTAGCTGGCTCCCGCCGCGGAGGTTTCACGGAAGATTCGGGAGTTCCCGTGGGCCTCGGCTAGTGGCGGTAGAGGAGGAGCACCGTGAGGTTTTAGGGGGTATACGGATGGCCCCTATACAGCCGGTTCGGAGTCCTACATAACCCGTCCCTAGTCCCCGATCGAGCGGGTATCCGTAACGAATTTCCTCACGTAAAAAAAAAATGGCGATGGGGAAGAAAGGTTCTCGAGTGGCGACTACGAACCGGAAGGCGTAGCGTGGGACGGCCCCGTACTAGATGTACCGACGACCTTGTCACAATTTCGGGGAAGCGCTGGACGCAGGAGGCATCCAGTCGTGCTACATGGCGTTCTATGGGGGAGGCTTATATCCAGCAGTGGATGTCTTCCGGCTAACGACAACGATAGAAATAACACGTACAGTAGAACCTCCATTATCCGGGGTAATGATGGGTATGGGGAAACGTATAATCGAAAACCCCGAATAATCGAATTACAATATTTTATTGACTCAATTGTTTCTAGAAATTGAATTGTACTAGCAGTTACCAGCAACTTTTGATATCATCGCCATGTTTTTCTATCCAGTATTTTATTTCATTATTTTTAAGAACAATTACAAACATGATTATCAATTCCATTGTAATTGTTAAAAAATATATTTCATGTGTTAAGAGAAGAAACTGCTTAGCAATCCATGTATTCACCGTACGTGCCCATCGCGTTGCAGAGAGAGGAGTTTGGAGAGTGCCTGGGACTTACGACCCAATGTGTAGGTTTAAGAGGCCCCTTTAAAATTCGCATTCACGTTCACAAACACTGTCCGCGCTCCGACCTCTACCTTACCAAATTTTAAAAGATTCCACTAATGCAGTCTTCGAAAGACGTACTAAAAATGTACTGATGATAGTTCTAGAAAGGCCGAGATGTTTTAGTAGATTATAGAGAGATTTCGCTGTTATACCTCTCGCGCCTACCTCTACCGCATTTATTGTAAAATAAATATTATGAATAAAATAAATTATGTAAAAATAATCAAAAATCTTATTGAAAAAAATAAAAAGAACAATTGACCCCTTAAAACCCCGGTTAATAGAGGTTCTACTGTAATTATAACAAATATAGAAAAAAAAAATGGAATGACGAATAAGTTCACTTTGGACCTTTCACTCGCTGAGGGAGACTTTAGAGGTTTGACAATATATAAGGGAAATAAAAGTTACATAAAACAGTAAATTTTTCATTTTACTGTACATTTTAAAATGTAAAAAACATATTATAACTTTAAAAAGAGAACATTTTTCTAAAATAATAATATAAACGAACTTTTTTTTAAGAGAACGGAGTGTCTTAACACTAGGTTCTCAGGTTCCTTCTGCCTACCCTGCTATATGCGGAATACAGCGTGAACGTAAAAAAATAAATAAAAAAAAAAGAATTAAGTAGCCTTTTAAGAAACTGAAAACCAAACGTCATCAAAACCAACAAACAAAAAATGCAAATCAATCTACAAATGATTAACACAAAAATACAATTAGCAAAAAAAAAGAATAAAGTGGGGAACGGAATTGTTGAAAGAGAACGGAGTGTTTTAACACTAGATTCAGGTTTCCTCTGCCTACCCTGCTATATGCGGGATACAGTGTGAAGCTAAAAAACCCTCAAAAGACTGAAAAAATAGCTCACCTAGCACATGTAGTCCTAATAATTTCATTTTCCTTACAAATTCCAATATATTACAAAAAAAAAACACGTATTCATCTATTTCTATATATAGATCGTCAATCATGAAGCACACTCAAACAACTTTACTTGTTCGCGAGACATGCAATACTGTATTTTAACAAAGTTTACGACGTTGTGGCGCAGTAGAACTATGTGAACCTGTAAATACGAAGTAGTGGTGTCGATTCCAGATCGGGGTAATATTTAAATAGAATTCTCAAAAGTATACTAGCGTGCGACTGTAAACGCGAACGGTTGTGGGTTCGATTCCCACTCCAGGAATTGTAAAAATTTAGTATTTTCATTTCTTGGGTTTGGTGACAAGGCAAAGCGCGGCGTTGAGTTCCGCCACTCAGCACGCAATCCCTCAATTCGGCGGAAAGTGGGGAATGGAGTTTCCTAGAAATATCGAAAAATCCTCTCTAAGTGCTCCAAAGAGCCTACATACCAAAATTTCAGCTTTCTATTGCTCTGCCTACCCTGCTATATGCAGGATACAACGTGAAGCCAAAAAAGTGCATTTAATGAGAATATTTGATAAATATAAATAAAAATAAAAAGATAATACACACGTGTCAACAAATCGCGAAGTCATTTTATGTTATTATCGTTTTCTAAACTACCGTCCATATTGAAATGATAAAGTGATTATATCTTTCAAACTGTTGCTATAATTTTGATTTTTACTTTTTTTGAACAGAATACATAAAAAAATGAATTTTTTATCTATCTTGTTTTGTAATATTGCAAAGTATATAGAGGTCAGTGGCGAGGCGTCCATACAACTCGATTTCCACCGGCTTGCCTAACTTTCCAAAGTACAAATATGAGACCTAAAAAAAAGCTCGCCAGTAAAATATGGAGAAGGTCAACGTCAAAGTTCGATAGTAAAATTACTAAGCTTGACATCCTATGCCACTTTCCGTAAATATATCGGCTTCCCTAAAAATTACCGGCTTCCCATAATTTAACGGCTTGCCTAACTAAAATTTTCACCCCTCACCACTGATAGAGATTATGTAGCTTTACTTCCTTGTCGTAACTCAACGCCGTGCATTATTTAAAAAAAAATGGAATTACTATAATTTTTAATTAGACAAGTACTCAACAATATTGATAGAAACGGTAAAACATTTACTCATAGATTTCATTTAAAAATTGAAAAATTAAATTTAATATTACATTTCTATGAAAGTAACATTACATATACATAAATGAGCAAAATAACAATGATTTATTATTTACAATCTTATTAAGCTAAGTTAAAACTTTTAAAAATCAAAAATAATACTTAATTTAAGTACCAACATATATATAAATAAAGATACATATCATATAAAATGTATTTAAATGTAATTACATTTATTATATGAATATTTAAAAAAAAAAAAGAACTGATATAAAAAATCATTGAATCAATAATAAAAAATAATTAAAAGAGACAAAAGACACATTCTGTCTCTTTTTAGCAAAATATTATGACATATATGACTTCATTATTAGTAATTAGTAAAGTTAAGAATATTACGTATTTCTAACTGTTTCATTGATATTTATTATGGTTTTTTTTATTCCATATCTATATATAAATACGTGAAGCAATAACTTTGGACCCCTTTTTACGAAAATTACGCGGATGGAGGAGAATGAAACTTGGTACACTTATAGTTTATATAGCGAAAGAGTGCACAATGATAGCATCTTTTTAGAATAATGCATAAAAAATATATAAAAATAATAAAATAAATGTTACACACACTACCATGGTTTGGCATCCATGTTTATATAAAGTGACAAATACATACGTTGCTAGGACGCGTTGTTAACGCGTCAACGTTGTTTGTCCTTCTGTAACATCGCAACAATGCAATGTTGTGATTGTTATGATTTTTTGAGTAGAGATAGTTAGGCGGTTAGAGACTGACAAGAACTACTTTTTACCAATAATAAAATATTTCATTTGTATGAGAAGATAGATAATAAAGCGATTGATTTCCATTGACTAAGGAAGCAAAACCACGAACAACAGCTAGTATTAAAATATTTAGACAAAAAAAAATGAATTCAAACCAAAATAATATAATATAATAAAAATTAACAAAAAAAACGAAAACCGAATTCAACAAGTAAAATTATTACGAATAACCCGAAAACTCGTCGAATTGTGACAAAATTTTAATAGGACCACAATAAAAACACCTATCATATGCACAATGCACCAAAAACGGTTCACGCAGTAAAAAAAACATAATAGACATAAAAAAATACAATATGAATTGAAAATAAATTCTGTGTTCGCCTGTCGTGTCGCAGAGGTACAAGCGTGCCACTATAAAAGCGACAGGTTGTGGGTTCGATTCCCACTGCAGGAAATGCAATAGTATTTTCATTTCCTAGGTTGAGCAACAAGGTAAAAGCGCGGCGTTGAGCTCCGCCACTCAGAACGCAATACCTCAATTCGGCAGAAAGTGACGAACGGAATTGTTGA
Organism: Philaethria dido; assembly: GCA_033558755.1. Taxonomy (NCBI): domain Eukaryota; kingdom Metazoa; phylum Arthropoda; class Insecta; order Lepidoptera; family Nymphalidae; genus Philaethria; species Philaethria dido. Next base: position 85,427 of record JAKGSA010000008.1, on the reverse strand, counting down.
AAGAGAACGGAGTGTATTAACACTAGGTTCTCAAGTTCCATCTCCTACCCAGCTATATACGGAATACAGCATGAAGCTAAAAAAAAGATTGATCAAAATCGATTCACCTAAAAAAAAAATACAATCAAATTGAGAACCTCCTTCTGCAAAGTCGATTAAGAAAATCGATATAAAATTAATCACAATACTTCACTATGATTGACAATCGGCTTTCGTCATATCGATTTGACCTACTAAACTTTACTTGGTAAAGTGCATAATTAATAATTCGACACTTCCATATAGAGCGCATGCGGAAATCGATTTTATTTGTGTTTATGGAAAAATAGTTGAAAATTTAGTTTTTCGGTGAGCGGCAAGAAAGGTAGGGGAGACCTCGGTTGACCTTCGAGAACACAGTATCAATGATTCTAGAGGAAGGTGGCGTAAAAAGCCTGAGGACCCTCCGGAGGGCACGCATGAAGAGGTTAATGACTGGACGAGGAGAGAGAGGTATACAGGGACCGTAGCGTTTGGCGCTCCGGAACTCTGACTACCCCGCTAGGGACAAAGCGTGAAGTTAAGTAAGTAAGTGATTTAAAAAGGGGAAAAGAAATGACGCGAAGTTAATATAAAATCGAAATAAGCGTGAATTAGTTGATAATTCGTGCATACTTTTTAATATAAGCGTTTTTAATATTGAGGTTTTATTGTAAATTCTGTAAATATATTTAAATAAAAAAATATTGTTTTAAAATAATAATAATTAATTATAAAGTGTTTTAATCGCTTGTTTTTTTTTTTACTTTAGCCATAGTCATTTATTCTCACATAGTGTTAATCGCAGAAAAAAAAATTAACTCGTAATAGTCATTAATATTTAGAAAATTGACTTATCAATCTATTCACGCTCGGTAGGGATATTAAAAATATAAATTTACAAGACTATTTAGAAAGTAGAATATGGCATTTGCAATCTACGAACAGAAGCTAGTTAGAATAATATAGACTTGTCATTTTTTGAAGAACTTCAATTGTGACAAACTATATGAAATAGAAATTATTTATTAGAGGTGTGCGAATAATTCGAATATGCGAATTATTCGTATCGAATTGAATATAATAGGTCGATTCGAAATTCCTATCGAATTATTCGAATTATTCATTTTTTTTTCGAATCTTTCGAATATCGAATCGAATGTTTGAATTATTCGAAATACGATTAGAATTATTCGAATTCGATTCGAAATTCAAACTAAACTAATTAAACGCTTCGAATTATTTTAAAAAAAATTGAATTAACAAAATTATCACATTATTATTTAAAAAATACAATATATATTTTTTTCTATATAACAGAATAAACAAAACGAACTGAATGTCAAGACACCATGTGGACAAAATGGAGACTGCGTGTATTGAGTGGCGGAACTCAACACCGCTTTGGACTGTTATGTGTTTTAAAATATTCCTCTTATCCTACATTATAACAACAATATAATACAATTATTCATAAAAATCTATAAATATACAATATGTACATAAAATACAAATGCGATAAAATTATATATATATATATATATATATAATTTTTACTTTTCTTTAATAGTAATAATAGTATTTATTAAAAGAATTCTTTCATTCTCTTACAACTTAAGTGTAAGTAACTTAAGTAACAAAGGAATAATAAACTAATAAAACTAAAAAAAGGAATAATAACACACATTACACAGCTTAAAAATAAAAAATAAAAAATTCTCATTTATAGTATACAATTAATAATCTGTATCTAATTTATCAAACTAAAATATTTATTAAAAAAAAAAGAATTCCTATATTTTTTTAATAATTATATTTGTATATATATATAAAAAAAAAACAGTATCATCAAAAAGTGTTAGTAACTTTTCATATAACTAATGACCATAAAATTAATATTTTATCTATAAATATTCATAGAGAAGTCATATCCAGTATAATTAGCAAGTAAGGACATTTTTATTTTATTTTAGTGACAATGGCCTGCAAAAACAACGTACATACAAATATAATGAAACAATATACTTATGTATTTATTTATTTAAATTTCAATTGGTTGCCGCAAACTTGTAACATCAAGGGGAGGATAGAAAGTACAAAATTTGTTTTGAAATATCAATGTTGAATAATAATATAATAATTTAAAATGACGTGAATTCACGTCAGCGCCCACCAGGAATAGAATTTTAAATGACGTGAATTCACGTCATCGTCAACCAGGAATAGATTTTAAATGACGTGAATTCACGTCAGCGATCGCGAATGTGTTAAGTTTCATTTATAAATTCTTTTATATTATTAAAACACTTCGCATACAGATAGACTTACCAACATATTCACGCTTTACACCTAGCTAGGTATAACGGTATCCAAATCAGTCACATTATGAGCGAAATGGGGCCATTTTTTAATAATATTATAGACCTTTTCACCAGGACTTAAGGTCGACATTAGCTGTCTATGACCGAACAGCTTGTAATCTTCAGTTATTTTGCCTAACCGAACACCTAAGTCAAGTAACTTTTCGCACGCATCTACCTGCTGTGGTGTAGGGTCTTCAGTATTAAACGTTCCTATGAAAGCAATACCTATGCTGAATTTGTTATAGCCCTTCGTATGGGCCCCTTCGTAGTCCCATCCTCTCCCATAGTACACGGAACCATCGCCTCCTACTAGAAAATTGTAACCAATGTCCGACCAGCCTCTCGATTCTATGTGAAACATCTGGATTAGGCGAACACGGTACACGCATTGACTCTGAAAATATCATATAAATATATTAATATTAAATAATATATATAGAAATTGGGGAAAGTGGGGAACGGGTTCGAAAACGGAGTGTCTTAACACTAGGATCTTCGATTCCCTCTGCCTACCCTGCTATATGCGGGATACATAAAAAAAATACAGTGTAGTTGATAACCTTCAATTTTGAAGTCGGTGAAATATGAGTATGTCATTAAATTGTAAATCATTTCACAGTTTAGATAAGCGAATGTCGTTTCCAGTGATGATAAGAATATTGGCACAAGCGTGCGACTGTAAACGCGACAGGTTGTGGGTTCGACTCCCACTCCAGGAAATATAAAAGTTCAGTATTTTCATTTCCTAGGTTTGATAACAAGGCAAAGCGTGGCGTTGAGTTCCGCCACGCAATGCCTCAATTCGGCGGAAAGTGAGGAACGGATTGTTGTTAGAAAACGGAGTGTCTTAACACTAGGTTCTCAGGTTCCCCCTGCCTACCCTGCTATATGCGGGATACTACAGCGTCAAGCTAAAAAAAAGACTACGCTTTATCCTGCACAGTTTGAGTACCCTAGTCAAAGAAAACCTAGTGTAAAGACATTACGTGTTGAGTAGCGGAACTCAACGCCGCGCTTTGTCTTGTTACCAAACCCAGGGAATGAAATAGAAAACTTATTCATTTCCTGGCGTGGGAATCGAACCCACAATCTGTGGCGTTTACTGTCGCACGCTTGTGCCTCTGCGCCACGACGGGCGGTCAAAATAATTTTAATATAATAATTCTCACAGCGGGAATCGAACCCAAACCGGACACGCTATTCCAATATAATGGCATCTAAATTTATATGGTGATTAATATTCGTAAGTATAATAATAACAACTAATATAATATATCTATAACAATAAATATTTATATCGGACGGGGCATTCCCCGTCATTACCTAAGGGACTTTTTGATTTGTACGTACATATTATAGAATTTAAATACATAAATATGAAGTAGGGAACAGTAATTTTAAAAGAGAACGGAATGTCTTAAGACTAGATTCTTAGGTTCCCTTTGGTTACCCTGCTATGTGCGGGATACAACGTGAAGCTAAAAAAAATAAGAATATTGGTTCTAAAAATCACATGAACAGCTTATTATTTGGTCATTAAGATCTTTTCTATAGGTTGAATATGGGTTCTAGTCTCGGTCGAGACAATTTTTTTAGATTTTTTTATCCACGATCATCATACATCACATCGCACCTTTAGAATTATAGGCTATTATGATTTTCATTTTTTGCCACGAAACGACTTAAGACAACGATCTTTGATTAAAATAAGAATATAAATTAAAATATAATAAAAAAAAATTACCATTAAACTTTGTACACATATTAAAAAAAGGACGTAGGGTACTTTTATGAAAAAAATGTAAAAAAAATTGACAACACGAGCGAAGCCACGGGAAACAGCTAGTTAAATATAAACATACTTGAGAGAAACAACTTTCAGTCGCAGTATGAGCTATAATGACCCATGGCGCGGGTAGATTTAGTTTGGTCAAGTCGACATCCACGGGTTGCGCCAACCAATCAGTACGGGACACTATCCTCAAATGATCTGATGATATTAACAATGGGTCATCTGAAATATTATAATTGTAGATATATCTTAATTATTTTATACTAGTGTCCCCGTTGACGCGTTAACAACGCGTTGACTAGCAACGTCAAACCATGGCAGTGTGTAACATTTATTTTATTAATTTAATACAGTTTTTATGGATTATTTTAAAAAGATATTATCATTGTGCACTCCTTCGCGTAATTTTCGTAAAAAAGGGGTACAAAATTTTAGCTTTTTAATATATAGAAGTAACTAATTCCAGACATTTGGTGGCGGAAGTCAACACCGCGTTTTGACTTTGTCGGTGCACGGAATATCTTGATCTAGGCTGTTTCTAAAAAGTTACGAATAAGGACACCATCTTATTTTAAAGGCGATGGTTACGGGTTCTGTAACTACTCGAGGGGAACGGTTATATATATTAAAATTTTATTATATGTTAAACGACAAAGCGCAATGTAGAGTTCGATCACTCAACACTCAACAGAAAGAGAACGGAGTATCAATTCGAAAACATCAAAAGTAACTTTTAAGTAAAAGTTTAGTATTTTCATTTCCTGGGTTTGGTAAGAAGGCAAAGCGCGGAGTTGAGTTTCGCCACTCAGCCCGCAATGTCTCAACTCGGCGGAAAGTGGGGAAGGGAGTGTCTTTACACTAGGTTCTCAGGTTCCCTCTGCCCACGCAAAAAATAACTCTTTCAGCCAAACTTTATCAAGAAAATAACAGCTTTCAACATGATAAGCTTACTAAGTTAGCAATACACATACTAAAAATAATACAAAAAGTAACTCTTTAGCAATCCATCTATTTTCCATACTCATGTCGGGTCTATCGCGTTGTATGGAGAGGAGCTCCAAGCAATGCCGTGGATTTGCGACCCAAGTGTAGGTTTAAGGGGCCTTCGCATAACTTTTTACTGGGTAAACTTATTTCGATGATTATTTTTTTTATAAGATAGCTAGTGCTTCCGATGTAGTTCCATTTATATTTAATTAAGATCTAGTGAGTAGTTTTTTATTCTCTATATCTCAAAGCACTTTAAGCCAACTATTAACCGTCCAAGCTCCTCTCTCCACCTAACTACTAGAAGCTAAGTATAGTAAACAACTATAGTTGTAGATGTAAATATCATACCTTCAGCGTATTTCAATGAATATCTAGAAGCATGTACATTCTTCTTGTTTAAACACCTCACACATTTACCGATAGTTTCTTTTGTTAGTAATGACAAATATAATATCAGTGTTAATAGAAATATTAAAATTGACATGATGATCACTTCAAAATTCTGAATACAATATCCCACCACCGTCGCTGAAATAAATAATTATTTTACGAATGAAATAATTAGAATTTTTTTTTTTTTTTTTTAAAGGCGTGTAACGAAAAAGCGACACTAAAAAGAGACATATTTTTAGGAAAGAATGTGATAGTGTAACAATTATGTAGTGTTTTATTATATAAAATAAATAGATAGTGATTATAATATATGGAATAATAATTCATTTTAAAATATTCATAGTTTCGCTTCTATCGTGTATGAACTGCACGTAAACTTGCGATAAAGTATTGGTATCGTTATCGAAAGAATTTGTATGGGAATTGAAAAGCGTCCCTACTGTGCGTAAGAGGAACTAAAGTTTTTTTTTATGGATAACGGATGGCAAACGAGCAGAAGGACCACCTGATGGTAAGTGGTTACCTTCACCCGTGAAGATCTACAACACCAGAGATGTTGTAGATACGTTGCCGACCTAGAGGATACAGATGGAAGGCGGGACAATGTAATAGTTCGCTATCGGAACCACCACATTTTTGGTAAAGAGTGGGTGGGAAAGGGTAAATTCTGGCTTACATGCCATCGAACAGGAACACATCATTAGATATTTTTCGGTTCGTCTTTGACATGATAGTGGTCGCGAGACAGACGGAGGACGAACCTCCTACCATCTAACTACTGAGATACCCGCTTCTTACGGGACGCTACCCAGCGGCGGAGGGGAATTGTATTTTAACCCCGTCCCCTCACAGGGAAAAAGTTTTACCATACAAAATACTTTCGATAACGATACGAATACTTTGTCGTAAGTTTTCGTGATTGCCCTACTGCACATTTTTATTATTTTATGTTCATATACAATATATTTATACATTTTTTTCATGTTTACTTAAGTAGAGACGTGTCTCTATGTTCTCTTGAGCCATACACCTGGTTTATTACATACAAAAGTAAATTACAGTCACGTTTTAATTCTGTCTACACCGCAAAGCGTGAAGATAAGAGAGAAAGAGAGAGAGTTTTAATTCTTCACGTTTTATCCCTGAGATGGGCAGAGAGAATGGAGGATCAAACGCTATGGTCCCTGCATATTTCTTTCACCTCTTCTATACATGCCTTCCAGGGTGTGGTCATAGCTTTATTGATTTTTATTATATCATTTTATAAAAAGGGGCCCAAAGTTTTTCCTTCACATATTAATGTACATAATAATAGCTAAATGTATAAATAATATATATTAGTGTCGATATTGTTAGTAATAAATAAATTAGTACATAAATTAGTTATATGACTAAGCTTGTATTTCAAACATCACATACATAATCGCTGTTCCAGAGCAAAAATGACGTAAATGGATATTTAGAAATTATTAGGGAGACGCAAAACCTTTACAGTTCAATAATTCTTGAATGCGAATACCTTTGGCATTGAAGCCCAGACATGTAATACATATGGGTATTTATCAGTGACCAGGGGTAAAAATTTCAGTTAGGCAAGCCGGTAAATTAAGGGAAGCCGATGTATATTTAGGGAAGCCGGTATATATATTTAGGGAAGCCGATATATTTAGAGAAATCGGTATAGGATATCAAGGTATTTCGTAATTTCACTATACAATTTTGCCAATGACCTTTTTTTTTAGATCTATAAGATGTCAGAGCTTGTTTTTTTTGCAATTTAATGCCCAATATATTCCTAGTAAACTTTTTTTAGCTCTCACACCTTGTTTGACTTTGTGTTTTCGAGCTCCACATTTTCCTGGCGATCTTTTTTTTAGGTCTCATACTTTGAAAAGTTAGGCAAGCCGGTGGGAATCGAGTTGTATGGACGCCTCGCCACTGGCATGTATTACAAGGAAATAGAGGGTATCAAAAAATATTTCATTTTCTCTATGCACTTACCATTTCGCAAAATTCAGTTACGTCATTGTTGTTTTGGAACAGCGATATATAGATATATTTTGATTTTTTGAAAGCTAGATATAAAGTATGACTTATTCTATGTTTTTATAAATAACAATTTTCATACCAGGCGCGAATAAGTTGATAAATCGAAAATCTATAACTATGTAATCTGAAAACTTAATTTAATTTTTATGTTTTATATTTTTATTTTATTTACTTAAGTATTTTTATACATAAAAACTTTTTTATTCACTGAATTTTTTTTAATCATTCTACAAACTGTGTATTAGTGTAGTATTTGAGAATTTATTAATATTTTGAAGATCAGTTTTTTTTAGAAATAAAATTCACAAACCAATTAAAAGCTCCGAATTATTTAAAAAAATGAAATTAATAAAAATATCACATAATTATTTAAAAAAATAAACAATTACGAATAATTCCTAAATTCGAATTATTCGAATCGATCAGTACTATTCGATTCGAATTAACATTTTAAAAAACGACGACTTATTAACATATTCACGCCTCATACAAATTTATGTAACTTATTTGAAATCTAATACCAAAAAGCTGTACTTACCACTTGTAAAAGTTTCAAAGTCGGGCTGTGAGTTATGTTGTTCACTTTTATATGGCAAGAGAAGCACAATAACAATTATACTTGCAATTATACCAATACACACTGTGGAGAATGTTATTTTATGCCATAGCAGAATTTTTATTTTTGTTCCAGCTACAAAATTGATTAGTATTTAAAAGTAAATATATTACAGTACATACCAATATATATTTAAATAATTAAGGTTTTAACAAACGCCTGTCGTGGCGCAGAGGCACAAGCGTGCGACTGTAAACGCGACAGGTTGTGGGTTCGATTCCCACTCCAGGAAATGGAATTTTTCATTTCCTGGGTTTGGTAATAAGGCAAAGTGCGGCGTTGAGTTCCGCCACCTCAGCAGGCAATGCCTCAATTCGGCAGAGAGTGGGGTTGCCTCTGCCTACCCTGCTATATGCGGGATACAGCGTGAAGCTATGTATATATGTATGTATGTAAGATTTTAACAAAAAAAGAACTGAATTCAAACAAAATGCTTTAAAAAGTAATATTGTAACGAAAAGCTTAACCCATTGACTGCCGGACATATTAAGCTACTGATATAATATTGTAATAGCATTTACAGTAATTTTTCCTTCATCTTTTTAAAATATTTTTAACTGAAATTACCATTTGTAATTAATCTAAAAGCAGCACGCACTACGAGATATCTCGTAGCTGGCAGTCAATAGGTTAAAAACCACTCGTCAGATCTTAAATAACATTAAAAGGGACAACATCAATAGCATACTAGCTATCATACAAAAAAAAATCACATACACACATAAAAAAACATTAAAATTGAGAACCTCCACCATTTTTTGAAGCTAGTTAAAAATATATATATAAAAATATATAGGTAAAATAAAATATACACTGCCGTACAAAAGTTTGGATGCATGTTTTTTTTTTTATTAAAACAAGACAATTACTATTGGGCTGTAAATAAATATTTAATGTCTTTTACGACTGATTAAGCAAAAATTATATGATTTATGAGTTTCCTAAACTTATAAAATAACTGGAAAATTAAACTAACTTATTTAGTAATTTCTTCAGGACGCAGCCACAGTGTGGTTTACAGTAATAACATTGTAAACTTAATTATGTAAAAAAAAAATTGTCTTGTCCCTGTATTTAGATATAAGAAAAAAAAAAAAAGAAAACAAACTATTGTAAAATTATTTCCAATGTAATTACCACTGGTGAATCTAATAAATAAAATAAAAATAAAAATCTTGCTACTACCAAACTTTTGGACGACAGTGTAAATTAACTTACTCTTTAAAAAAACAGATTTAACAAAATGAAAAGAGTTAGCTGTAATATTAATATGTGTTGCCTAACTTTAAACAAAGGTATATCTATGAAAATATTTTAAGGTATAAAATTTGTACTAATAAGTGAGCTTATATTAAATATAATTATTTAATTAAATAATTTATAATAATTAATTTTTAATATTTGCATTTCCTCACTCTGGTAACAAGGCAAAGTGCGGCGTTGAGTTCCGCCACTCAGCACGCAATGCCTGAATTCGGCGGAAAGTGGGGAAAGGAGTGTCTTAACACTAGATTCCCTCTGCCTACCCTGCTATATGCGGGATACAGCGTTGAGCTATGCATGTTTGTAATAATTCACATTGATAGTTGATTTTTTCTTATCAGTCAATTATTTATTTTTTATTTTATAATGGAAATCAAAAATATTTTACGGTAATTATAGTGAATTAAATCTGATATGCTGATAGGCAAACTGGCAATAGCGAGACAGCTATTCAAAATATACAAAGATGTAATTATAAATGTTAGATTAGATTAGATGTTAAATGTTATTTAAGGAATGCCAGAAATAAAGGATATACTATTTGAATTTGAATTTGAAATCGGATATTATTTATGTAATCTACTTTATGGTGTTTTATTGTTTTAATGAATACATTTATTTTTATAATGATATACTTAATAGTACTAGTGTACCCGTTGACGCGTTAACAACGCGTTGTCTTTGACAAAATGTATGTCACTTTATATAAACATGGATGTTAAACACATAGTAGTGTGTGTTTTTATTAATTTCATATATTTTTATGCATTATTTTAAAATAATATTAACATTTTGCACTCCTTAACTATATAAACTATAAGTGTGCCAAGTTTCATGCTCCTCCGTCCGCGTAATTTTCTTCAAAAAAAAAGGGTACAAAGTTTTTGCTTCACATATTTATATATAGATGTAATTCCTGAGAGAATCCAAAATATTTTAGTTATATTTGCTTGCTAATGTCAAAAAGGGCTTACTAATATAGGTGACGTTATTTGTTATCTGCAGTACGAGTGCACAGAGGAGTATGTATGAAACTATAGTTTATGATACTGAAATGATGATACTATTTAAAAATCATTAGACTATCTCCTGCGAATAAAGTAAATAAAAATTAGAATACGTTAATACGCGGTATTCGGTTATCAGAGCTATTTTTAATATATTTATATATATATATACTCCATATATATATATATATATATATCATATATATATATATATATATGATAAAGAAAAAAATAGAGAAAAATAGTATGTGATCATGGTACATCCCTGAAAAATCTATATTTGATTTGAAAAAGAATCAACAACGAGCTATGTAAGAGGAGCTATGCTCGGGTTTCCTACATGATAAAATTCGTAATGAAAACGAAGTCCGTAGAGAGAGAATGAAAGTAACCATAGTTTTCAGCAATGCA
>JAKGSA010000008.1:25531-74237 GCA_033558755.1 Philaethria dido | reverse complement strand
ATATATTTAAAAAAAATGGAAAATGTATATGATCATAGTACATCTAGAAAAATCTATATTTGATTTGAAAAGAATCAACGAGCTATGTAGAGGGCTATGCTCGGGGTTTCCCTACATGATAAAATTCGTAATGAAGAAGTCCGTAGGAGAATGAAAGTAACCAACATAGTTTTCAAAATATGCAAGTTGAAGTGGCAATAGGCAGGTCACATCGCGCGAATAACTGACAACCGATGATGAAGAAACCGACGACCTGGTCAAAAATGTGGGGAAGCCCTGGATGCAGGAGGCATCCAGTCATACTAGATGGCTTCTATGGAGGTGGCCTATGTCCAGCAGTGGACGTCTTCCGAAATACTGTTTGAAAAGTAATGCTATAATTCCAAGTTCACAAGCTTTTTTTAATCTCCTTCGAAAATAAAAAAAAACACCATGAAATCCTCCTTTCCTTTGATTGTGAAAATAATTGAACACTACCGAAAACTCTCAATGGACTTCTTATTCTCGTTAGTTATATTTTCTTATAATTGTACTGTCGTAAAAGGTTCGTGTAACCTAAACAAGGTAAAGAAAACATTTTCGAACATATTTATAAATAAGAAATTTCTCATTAAGCCTCACTAAGACTCTATAAAGATTTGTTCAGTTGTTATTCATACTTAAAGAAACGAGATTTGAGTAAACATTTTGATATAAAATATTGATCCAATACATTTAATAGCCAAAGGGTTAATACAAAATCAAAAAAATATATTTTTAGATATGAAGTCATACATTAGCTTCACCACAAATTAAACCAAATGCATAGAAATAATGTTCTCAGTAATGAAACCCAGTCCTTCCATGAAAAAGAATATTTGCAAAGCAAAAAAAAAGAACTATGTTTAATCACCTGAAACATTGCTATATCATACAAAAACTTGTAATTGTGTTTTTCTATGGAAAAACACTGTCGACTGTAACTTACTATAGTTTAGTTGTATTTTCTGTCGCTTGGCTTGGTCTTCTGGCCATAGTTGCCAATGTTTTGGTCGCTGGCGACCAAGTTGCCAGTGACTAGTCGACAGTGTCTATAAGCTCTAAACATCTAGCATAAATACATTCAAAAGTTGATTTAAAAAAAATAAATTAAAAGTGTTAAATATTCATCATGATTAGGGAAACATAGAAAATAAAAATGGGGAACAGAGTGTTTTAACACTAGGTTCTCAGGTTCCCTTTACCTACCCTGCTATATGCAGGATACAATGTGAATTTAAAAAAAAAAGAATAAAAAGATAGTAGATGGAAAGGAGAGGACTTCTTAGAATTCCTGGGATTCAACAAGTGGGTGTTGGGTACATTGCTTTCTTAATACTGTCATACTGGAGTATACCTACTCCAGTCCAGTCCAGTCCAGTGGAGTATACCTACCATTCAATTATCAATTATGTTTCAAGTGTTTTAACATAGTTAAGGATGCAAAGTCAGTCTGTAAATTGCTTAAAAAAATATGTCTGCAATAATTTTGTATTACAAGACATAAAATCAAGTAATAAACAAAAGTAACATATGTTACAGTTCTAAAGACATGTCAAAGAGGAAGTATTAAATTTTGACCATGAGAACTGTCTTTTTTTATAATACTGTTTTATATAACTTTATGACTATAATTAAATTGGTGGGTATGTTCTGGATTCAATTTTTTACTTGATATTAGGTATCTTGAACTCATCGTCACTCATCATTAAATATTTTTTCTAGCAACAAGTCTCAAATTGAGTGCAAAATCTTATCTTAATCAAAACTTAACAAAGAACATATAAGAACATTTTATCAAATTGAAGTAGCCTTTTCTTTTTAACAAAGGGCAATGCTAAATGTAATTTTTAGGTTTAAATAAAGGATTTTTATATTTCTATGGGATATTTACTACTTATTATATATAATATATAATTCTTTCAAAAGTCATACATATTTTTTGAACTGAGTTTTCACAAATATTGAATTCAGTGGTTTTACTTTTGATTGAAGTTAAGCAACACATTTAAAATTGGGAAAAAAGTGCTATTTAAATATGAATGAAGGTTGAATTTGTTAATAATTCTAAACATGTTATTATATTCTTTAAAATATTTAATTCTACAACTCATCTAGTACTAGGTATTTTTTTTTTTGCTTTAAAATAATTAAAAAAACTTACTCTTAGCAACTTTTTCTTCATGTTGATGGTGGTGATCACAAACATCTTCATCTTTATCTTTAACATAGCTAGAGTTGTCTATACCAGATTTATTTTGTATAACTTGTTTAATAGTAACTGGTCCATTGAAATAAGTATTATTACCAAACTGTACATGTTCAGAGTTCGCTACAGTAACTTTACCAAAAGCTGGCACACTATTCTGAATTAAATCTGAAGGAATATTAGGTTTATTATTGAACGTCCGCAAAACTTTTTGATTTTGACTTGATTTATCGTTTTCAGAGTCACTCTCTTCTATAACTTCTAGATCGCCCAAATCACCTTCGATTCTAACACCAATATTGTTATGATTATCTGTTTTTAATGCCATTTTATTATTGTTTTCTCACATTTTAAATAATGTAATAGGTATCTAAAACTTTGTTTTCATAGAATATAGATAATATATCTCGTGTCAATTAGCACAGATTAAAATTTATATTTAATGAAATATATAGATTATTAATAAAATAAAAAATCGAAATCAAAAATCAAAATATTCTTTATTCAAGTAGGCTATTACAAGCATTTTCGAATCGTCAATTTTCAAAAGTATCAGTCGTGTCAGTCCTAACGGAAGCTACCACTAGCTCGGAAGGCAGTTCTGCTGAGAAGAGCGGCAAGAAACTCAACAGCAGTTGAAATAAAATTTTTACAATAAATATACAACTGTGATGAGCCTCCCGGGTAGCGTCAACAGCATTTAATTCCACACATTGACATCATTATAGCATTCTTGGACGGAATAGTATACTTTTTTCAATAATATGTTCTTAATCTTCAGTTTAAATTGTTGAAGTGGCAGATCTGTAATTATTTCTGAAATTTTATTATACATGCGTATACCTTGTGAAAAAAAAGATTTATTAACTTTTTGAGACGAAAACTAGGTGTTAGTAGCTTATTTTTCCTTCTTGTATTGATATCGTGTCTGTCACAGTTCTTTAAATAATTGTGGATATTTTTGCGTACAAATAAAATGTTATTGAAAATATATTGTGATGCAACTGTAAGAATACCCGTTTTATCAAAAATTTGCCGCAGAGAATCCCGAACTCTTATGCAGTAAATAGCCCGCACTGTTCTTTTGTGAATTGTAAATATTGACTCAATATCAGCAGCATTGCCCCAGAGTAATATTCCATAAAATTCCACTAAAAAAGTATTTAACACTCATTTTATCTCATGTGGAATAATTTAAAAATCAAATTAAATCAATAGAAATACTTACTTTACATTACAACAGTATTTTTAGGTTAAATCAAATGTGTATCAAATGTGATAACTAGCAACATTGTTAATGAATTTATCTGTATACTCTATATATCAAAATCAATAGAGATCTGTCAATGTCAGAAATCAGTTGGCGTGGAGGCCGGCTGTCTGTATCCAGGTAAGCTTGTTCCTAATAAATAATAAACACAAATGTTGTTTTTTATAATTTAGTTAAATATACATACATACGTAGCTTCACGCTGTATCCCGCATATAGCAGGGTAAGGTATCTAGTGTTAAGACACTCCGTTCCCCAGTTTCCGCCGAATTGAGGCATTGCGTGCTGAGTGGCGGAATTCAACGCCGCGATTTGCCTTGGTGCCAAACCAATTTAATGAAATATCGAGGCATTAAAAAAACTGGAAGTAATTGTTCACCTCGATGCTGTTTGTTAGACTGATATAAAATTAATAAATTATTATTAATGCGTTTTTTTTTTCGTTTTAATGGATGCAAGGCGCCTAGTTCTATTCATAAATTCGTAAATGCCTATGTAGCACTTACTACTAAATTAGCTTAGTAACTTAACATGAACTCACTGTCATATATAATTCCAAGTTACCCACTTATATTCGATTTATTTTCTAACTATATATCTTAACAATATCTTAATAATCTTTAACCTCCCTACCATTTACCATCTATTTACAATTATATTTTATATATCATATTATTTTATTAACCATAATAATAATAATATATTTCCCCATCTTTATGATCTTGTATTTAAAATCATTGCATTAAGTATGTATTAGTGATAGATCTGCAAGTCTAACTAAAATATTTTTAACGTTCTAACCATAAATATATTATGAAAAGGGAATGGAGTGTCCTAACACTAGGTTCTCTGGTTCCCTCTGCCTACCCTGCTATATGTGGGTTCCAGCTTGAAGTTAAAAAAAAAAGAGAATACTAAACTAAAATACTGTACTTTAAACATTTATTATAACAATAAAATTTCATAGCTCTCTAGCGCCATCTATTGCAAATAATGTAAATCACAAAATTTGATTTTCAGAATACAGACAGACTATGACAGCATAGTTATACAATTAATCATTTTATATAAAAATTAAAATAGAATAACTATGGAAGAAGACAGAGAAAATGATGAAATAGAACTAATTGATTCGGAAAGAAATGTACAAGAAAGACTTGATACCTCGGAACATACAGTTTTATTTACAGAAAAATATAATAATGGGGAAGAAAATATGTATGTAAAATCTCCAGGTAACTTTATTCAATTATTATGCACTAGTGGTCTCCATAAATGAATCAGTGAGTGCAGAAACAATAAAGCAAAAAATCGTAATCAATTTAAACTAGCTTAGAAAGGCACGATGTGTGTTGCTTTTCTCCCTCCTGCAAAATTTGAAAATCCAGATTTAGGTTGTTTCTGCACCAATTCATATATGTCACTTGTATAAACATGGATGTCAAACTGTGGTAGTGTGTGTAACATTTATTTTATTACATTAATATACTTTTTATGCATTATTTACAAAAAATATTATCATTGTGCACTGCTTCGGTATATAAACTATAAGTGTGCCAAGTTTCATGCTCCTCCGCTGCATAATTTTCGTATGTGTCCAAAGTTTTTGCTTCACATATTTATATATAGATAAGATTATTAATAATTAATTAATGTAAATTGAAATTGTTATTCTAGAAAATAATAATTTTTAGGACAATCCAAAGTGACAGTGGTAAAAAGTAATATAAACACAGATGTAATAGGAGGGTTATTCGGTAGTATATTTTTACCACGTGGATATCCTCAGAGTGTGAGCAAAGACTACAAGAGCTACCAAATATGGGACACCGCTCAAGCTTTTTGCAGTACTTTTACTGGTAAGCTTTTGTTTTCTTTTAAATTGGCACATTATCTCACATAACAAATATTTAAAACTTGCTATATGCAAATGTACTTATCAACCTATTCACGCCTGACTTTTTTGTAACTTTTTTAGTTTCACACTGTGTTCCACATATAACAGGGTAGGCAGAGGGAACCTGAGAACCTAGTGGAAAACACTCCGTTCCCCACTTTCCGTCGAATAGAGGCATTGCGTGCTGAGTGGCAAAACGTAATGCCGTGCTTTGCCTTGTTACTAAACCCAGGAAATGAAAATACTAAACTTTTACATTTCCTGGAATGGGAATCGAACCCCCAACCTGTCGCGTTTACAGTCGCACGCTTGTGCCTTTACGCCACGATAGGCTTGATTATTTATATATACATAAACAAATAATTTATTACAGGTGTAGCAGCCACACAGGAAGTTCTTAAAGGGTTAGGTGTAGGAGACATGTCTGCAACATCTTATGGGGCTACAGTTACTTGGATTTTGAAATCTGTTAGTGGACAATTAGGAGGAATAGCCTTTGCTTATAGTTATGGGTAAAAAAAATAAGTATTCATATCATTGATCAAAAAATATTGAATAAATAGCATTCTCTCTTGCCAAATGATTGTTCTTTGAAATAGTCTGTGTAGCAGAAATTTGTAAAAATCTCTCTACAGAGATGCTAACAACACAAATAAGTTGTAACAAGTGTATAAGTATTTCGATTCAGCCAGGCAGAACGCAATGTTTAGCGGTCAGAGCGCTTGGACGGTTTCCAAGGGGCGCAGGTTCGTGTCCCGCTGCGTTCAACATTTTTATACTTTCTATAAATATGATATTCATCCCCTTTTTTTAATATTTATTCAGATCACTACGGACACGTGGTTACCTTTTGTCAATTTTCTCTACATTTTCATATTACTTAACTAAGCTTAGGAATTAAGATAACATTTTTCCAAAGAGAGTCCAAATATTATAGTTGCCTATATGCGCGTTCTGACCACAGCGCCATGCCTTCTATATCCGCGTTGCTGATATATCGCTGCGACGAAATTCTTATATGCTTGTTACAATCGTTCGGCAAGAGATTTAGTTATTTATTAAATATATTCGATAGTTTTAAAGTGTTAATTACACACTTAGGAAACGAAAAACATTTTTAGCTAAATAAAATTTTGGTTCGAAAAGGTTTTGGGTTCGATTCCCACTCCACGAAATGGAATTTTTCATTTCCTGGGTTTGGTAACAAGGTAAAGCGCGGCGTTGAGATCCGCCACTCAGCACTCAATGCCTCAATTCGGCGGAAAGTGGGGAACGGAGTGTCTTAACACTAGGTTCCCTCTGCCTACCCTGCTATATGCGGGATACAGCGTGAAGCTATGTGCGTATGTAAAATAATAACTATTATTTCTTCCCCAGATCATATTTAGATGCGTATAGTAAAAAATGGCGGTTAATAGCGGACATATTTAATGATGTAGCGCTATGTTTGGAGTTGGCTCTACCGTTATACACAACCTTTACACCTTTAGTGTTGTGTGTAACTACCGCTATGAAAGCTGTTGTGGGGGTCGCAGGTTTGTTGTTTTTTTTTTTAGCTTCACGCTGTATCCCGCATATAGCAGGGTACACAGAGGGAACCTGAGAACCTAGTGTTAAGACACTCCGTTCCCCACTTTCCGCCGAATTGAGGCGTTGCGTACTGAGTTGTAGAACTCAATGACGCGCTTTACCTTGTTACTAAAAGCAGGAAATGAAAATACTAAACTTTTACATTTCCTGGAGTGGGAATCGAACCCACAACCCGTCCCAACTGCTTGTCATTATTATTAATAATTATTTATTATATTATTTGAAGGTGGAGCAACAAAATCAGCAATGATTCATCATCATGCGTTAAGAGGGAATGCGGCTGATGTGTCAGCTAAGGACTCGGCACAGGAGACCGCTGTCAATTTAATATCTTCAATTATTGCTGTTTTACTTTTGCCTGTGTTACCGTAAGTATACTATGGTTATATGTACTAGTGTCCCCGTTGACGCGTTAATAACGCGTTGTCTTTAGCTATGTATATGTAACTTCATATAAACAGGGACAATTTAATATATTTTTATGCATTATTTTAATAAATCATTGTATGGTAAATATTATCATTGTACACTCTTTCGCTATATAAACTATAAGTGTGCTCACCAGTGGCGGGGGGTGAAAATTTTAGTTAGGCAAGCCAGTAAATTAAGGGAAGCCGATGTATATTTAGGGAAGCCGGTATATATATTTAGGGAAGCCGATATATTTAGGGAAATCGGTATAGAATCTCAAGGTATTTAGTAATTTCACCATCAAACGTCATGGTGATGAGCTTTTTTTTTAGGTCTATAAGATGTCAGAGCTTGTTTTTTTGCAATTTTGTGCCCAATATATTCTGGCGAGCTTTGTAGGTCTTATACTTGTACTTTGATAAGTTAGGCAAGCCGGTGGGAATCAAGTTGTATGGACGTTTTGCCACTGGTGCACTGCCATAGTTTGAAACGCATGTTTATATTAAGTGACTTGTACGTTGCTGGGCAACGCGTTGTTAACACGTCAACGCGGACAATAGTGTTAATAAAAATACAATTTTTATTTTTATTTTTATAATTTATTAAGAATCTTATGATTAATAGAATAATAAATATATACCTATAATAATAACTATAATAACCTCCCATAATTTTATTTGGTATAAATATATTCAATGTATTTATGTATGTATGTCTGTATTTATGTATTTATGAATGTATATATAAAGCGAGGACACCGCCTACCGATTTTACTACTCCCACACCTTAAGGTAGCCTGGCAGAGATCGCTTACAGCGATAAGGCCGCCTGTACATTTATTTTTTACTTATGTTTCGTTTTTTTTCCTCTATAGTATTGGTGTACAATAAAGCATATTATTATTATTATTATAAAAAAATATTTTTTTCTTACAGATTCCCCACATTCGTTTTCTTATCGATGTTAATATTTCACATAATATCTAATTATATGGCAGTGAGGTCGCTTTGCCTGAAAACGTTTAACGATACAAGGTATTTACAAGTCATTGAAACATACTTAAAAGAACAAATTATATTGAATACTAATATTGTTAATGAATTGGAACCATTGAATTTGTGGGAACCGGGTGTACCTAAATATGGTTAGTACATGTTTTCTATATATAAATACGTGAAGTAAAAACTTTGTACCCCCTTTTTATGAAAATTACGCGGAAACGGGAGCATGAAATTTGGTATACTTATAGTTTATATAGCGAAGGAGTGCCTAATGATAATATCTTTTGAAATTAATGCATAAAAATATATTAAATTAATAAAATAAAAGTTACACACATTACTATCCATGCTTATATAAAGTGACATATATATTGCTAAAGACAACGTGTTATTAACGCGTCAACGGGGTCGCTAGTATTATATTAATACGTAAAGAAAACTGACTTCAATTAAAATGTATTAAATAGTTAAATTATTACAAATAACTCAAAAACTACTCATCAGGTTTTGACTAACTTTAAATTGGACAACATGAGAAGCACTAGCTATAATATAAAAAAGCTATGCAAAGACACACATGAAAAAAAATGTCGAATTGAAAATCTACTCCTTTTTTGAAATTGGTTATTAACAATGCGGATAGAAGAGTATGACAATTGGTACACATACAGATAAGATTTGCATTTTTTTTATATAAATCTGTCTATTTTGACATTAAATTAAAGAAACTAGAAGCCCCGTAAATGCGATAACCTAGTATTAAGACAATCCATTCTCATACAATTTTCATTCCCCACTTTCCACCGAATTATGGCATTACGTGCGTGTGGGAATCAACGACGCGCTTTGCCTTGTTACCAGAGCTATGAAAATACTAAATAATAATTATTATAAATATTTAATATTTTCATTTCCTGGAGTGGGAATCGAACCCACAACCTGTCTCTGCGCCACAACAAGCCTTAACATAGACATAATTTTTAATTTAATTTCAGATATAAAAACATGTGGATTCAACATACAAATAGGCAAATCAATGAACCACATTCCACATAATAACCTCAATGAAGTCAAACACTGGATGATTATAAAGAGAGTGTATCATGATAAGAAATATATATTATTCCCAGATATAAATAATAATGTCATGTATTTGTATGTAAAAGATAATATCACTGTGGAGGAACTGCTTTGTGGGTACTTCCATGCGGTTACATTGGCAATTGTCATTTGTGCTGTGTTTGATCGGGATTTGGTACGTATTTATACTTATTATACAAATATACATAGCTTCACGCTGTATCCCGCATATAGCAGGGTAGGCAGACGGTATCTAGTGTTAAGACACTCCGTTCCCCACTTTCCGTCGAATCAAGGCATTGAGTGTTGAGTGTCGGAACTCAACGTGGCGCCTTGCCTTGTTATCAAACCCAGGAAATAAAGAATTCCATTTCGTGGAGTGGGAATCGAATCCACAACTTGTCGCGTTTCAGTCGTGCGCTTGTCCCTCTGCGCCACGACAGACGTTAATATATAATATAAATATTTTTTGTATCATTGAGTTCCGCCACTCAGCATGCAATACCTCAATTCAGTTGAAAGTGGGGAACGGAAATGTTGAAAGAGAACGGAGTGTCTAACACTAGGTTCTCAGGTTCCCTCTGCCTACCCTGCTATATGCGGGATACAGCGTGAAACTAAAAAAAAAATTAATAATTACTAGATATTACTTATCATTATTATTTTCTTTCAGCCAATGTTAAAGAAAAGTGAAAAACGCAAACAGTTTCTAAATATATTTGAAACGTTAAAAAACACCGAGTGGAGTAGTTCCAATGAGAACAAACCTTCTTACTTCTTATTGAGATATGTATGTGATATGGTGGAAAGAGATTGGGAGATTTTGTGTACTGGCCTTAAAGATAACGGTTAGTATAATTTTATATACTACTAGCTGTACCCGGCGCGCGTTGCTACGCCAACAACTAAAATAAATTTAATAAACTCAACCCGCAATGCCTCAATTTGGCGGAAAATGGGGAACGGAAATGTTGAAAGAGAATGGAGTGTCTTAACTCTAGATTCTCTGGTTCCCTCTGCCTACCCCGCTATATGCGGGATACAGCGTGAAGTTAAAAAAAACAAAGTTTTTGAGTTCATCTATGACATACAGACAAACATTCGTTTTTATATATTCCTCTGTGTAAAAATACATGGTCATACTGATTTTCATGATAATCAGTCGAATGAGGCAGAAGTAGCTACTCTGCAGCTCCACCTGGTGGCGAGTGGCATCAATGAGCATATTATACAAACCTTCTCCATAGAAAAATACCTATATGTACCAATTTTCATGATAATCAGTACAGTAGTTTTTGAGTGCATCGATGACAGACAGACAAACATTCATTTTTATATATAAAGATATACATCAATAAGTATGCATTTACGATTTATCAACTTATTTACACCCATTAATTTAATGTGGGGAACAGTGTCTTAACACTAGGTTCTCTTTCACTAGGTTTGAATCCGTATCGTTTTAACAATATAATATATACGTTCTTATCGAGATTTTGGTAACAATTCTATATTTCGTTAAAATATATTAAAATAGACTCTGCAATATTAAAATGAATTCGGCGGAAAGTGGGGAACGGAGTGTCTTAACACTAGGTTCTCAGGTTCCCTCTGCCTACCCTGCTATATGCGGGATACAGCGAGAAGTAAAAAAAAAATAATAATAATTCAATTTGATTTCAGGTTGGAACCTAAACAAACATTTGCTTATAGTGGACGAATGGAGGATAAGCAACACATTTACAAACGATTAATATATATATATATATAATAGATATAATATAAATGGTGAATAGATATAATTTTTAAATTAATAAATTAAAATGAATACCTGGGGTCTGTCGTGGCGACAGGTTGTGGGTTCGATTTCCACTCCAGGAAATGAAAATGTTAAATAATATTTAGTATTTTAATTTCCTCGCTCTGGTAACAAGGTGGAGCGCGGCGTTGAGTTTCGCAACTTAACACGCAATACCTCAATTCGACGGAAAGTAGGGAACGGTAAAGACAACAGTGTCTTAACACTAGGTTCTCTGGTTCCCTGTGCGGGATACAGCGTGAAGCAAAAAAAATAATATTATGGCGCAGTGACAACGTTTGTCCGTAAACATGATGGTTGTTGGTTCGATTTTCATAGAATTATTGTGTTTAATTTGTTTTCTATAAGTTCTGTTAATACATATCGCACCTTTGGAATTATAGGGACCTAATCATGATTTCAAAATCATGATTTTAATTTTTTTGCCATAAAAGGATTTGAGACAACGATCTTTATCGATTTTAGTCAAATATATATATATATATATATATATATATATATATATATATATATATATATATATATATATATATATATATATATATATATATATATATATATATATATATATATATATATATATATATATATAAACTGTTCTATTAATTATTTGTTAAATTCAAATAAAGATTTTATTAAAAAGAATTTTAATGTTATATGTTTGTTATTATTAAAAAGCTGTTTTACTATATGATATGTCGGCTTCATTGGCAAATCTGCTAATAATTCAATAATAAATAAATTATAAAAGAAGACATTATTTAAGAAAATGCAGATATATGCTTGACATGTCTCGCGGCGCAGAGGCACAAGCGTGTGCAGATATGAAACGCGACAGGTTGTGGATTCGATTTCCACTCCAGGAAATGGAATTTTTAATTTCCTGGCTTTGATAACAAGGCAAAGCACGGCGTTGAGTTCCGCCACACTGCACGCAATGCCTTCATTCGGCGGTAAATGGGAAACGGAGCGTCTTAACACTAGGTTTCCTTTGCCTACCCTGATATATGCGGGATACAGCGTGAAACTCTATATCCATCTCATTCTCTTGTCTACTTCTCTGAAGTCACAAATTCCTTTAATTTCCATTTGTATAAAAAAATTATAACAACAAAAAATAGACTTAGGAGGTTTATATTAAGCTGGCGATATGTAAAATGTTATGTTTGAATAAATACGTTCCAATATTATTTGAAGTTTCATTCTTTTATATAATACTTGCGACCCCGTTGACGCGTTAACAACGCGTTGTCTTTAATAATGTATATGTCACTGTATAAACATGGATGTCAAACTATGGTAGTGTGTAACATTTATTTTATTACTTTAATATACTTTTATGCATTATTTTTAGAAAATATTATCATTCTGCACTCCTTCTCTATATAAACTATAAGTGTGCCAATTTTCATGCTCTTACGTCCGCGTAATTTTTGTAAAAAGGGATCCAAAGTTTTTGCTTCACGTATTTATATATAGATACCTAATATTTGTAGCATGCGAAAGTTCCCATTGACTACTATTAATGTTATAATATATTTATGTTATAATTTTATGCAAATGAATTTATTTATTTATAAGCTAGGCGTATACCTAACAAATGGTGCGAAATTTTATATTTTTCAAGTTTTGAGTCTACAATTTGTATGGAAATTTGGTAATTTCAAGCAAAGGCGAACTTAATATAACTATAAGTTCTATGGTCTATCATATCAACCACCAACCTTTAGAATTATAGTGACCTATTTTAAAAAATACGCCTAATACGCTTAAACGCCTGTCGGGGCGCAGAGGCACAACTGTGCGACTGTACACGCGACAGACTCCAGGAAATGGAATTTTTCATTTCCATAGTTTGGTAACAAGGCAAAGCGCGGCGTTGAGTTCTGCCACTCAGCACGCAATGCCTCAATCTGGCGGAAAGTGTCTTAACACTAGGTTCTCAGGTTTCCTCTGCCTACCCTGCTATATGCGGGATACAGCGTGAAGTTGAAGTTAACTAAAGAGTATTTATTATTTATATTGACTTATTCGATATTTGAAATACGATTTGATAGTTAGCCGGCTAGCGATTCATTGCTAAAAAGTTATAGAAAGACAGTTTAAATAGCGTGCGTCAGTAGAGCGGATAGTTCCTTGTTGGTGGGCTTTCGCGTATGCCACTGGAGCACACTGACCATGGCGTCCGAAGGTGGTGATTATGTCGCTACTCCTTTGGACTCGGCTTACGTGACATACATATAACAGTTTTCTTTTTTTTTATGAATTAAATTACATCCACGGGCTCGCACTTGCCCGTGCCTTTTGTTTCTTTTTTTTTTATTTATTGTTTGTTACATGTGCATACTTAAATAGCACCTAATTGTATCTTAAGACTATGCTTAGATCCTCCCCGACTCACTTTTTTTTTCTTTTTTTAGTCTATTGTTATGTAAATTTATGACCAGGTTGGCGACAGTTCGTACGTTTTTACTTTTTCTCATATCGCTTAACTGTTTTCTTAGTGAGTGACTGACAGACAACGTAGTCGAAACTACTCATCAGGTCAGCTCAGGTCATAGAAAGCTAAAATCTGGCTTGTAGGCTCCTTGGGGAGTATAGGCGAGCACCGAGGATTTCCCGAAAATCCTGCAGGAACTGGGAAATCTAATTTGTGAGTTTATAAGAGTTCAGATAAATAAAATTGCAAAGCGACTGTTGGTTAATGATAATTTTTTATACTTTTTATGTATTTTTGTTAGTTATAAAAATCGTAATTTAGCAATTCACATAAGTAATTTTACCCTCTTTTTAACTTACACAAAAAGAGATTACCATTTTTTTTTAACTTCACGCTGTATCCCGAATATAGCGGGGTAGGCTGGGGGAACCTGAGAATCTAGTGTTAAGACACTCCATTCTCTTTCAACATTTCCGTTCCCCACTTTCCGCCAAATTGAGGCATTGCGTGTTGAATGGCGGAACAAGAAATGAAAATACTAAATTTTACATTTCCTGGTGTGGGAATCGAACCCACAACCTGACGCGTTTACAGTACACGCTTGTGCCTCTGCGCCACGACAGGCGTTAATTACACAGACCATTGACAGGTGTAATATTTTTTATTACCTCATATCTTCCAAACCCCTGGTCCGAATTATATAATTGAAGTGTTATGGCGCCCTCTAGAGGCAATTACGTCATGAATAAAAACAAAAAAATCATTGATGGATATCGTGTGGGGTATCAAATGAAAAGACTTAAAATTAGTACATTTCTAATATATAACACATAACTAGCTTTTATAACCTAATTTTTTTGTATTTGCTTCCTAAATTTGACTTGGGTCAGTCGGGTTTTTTGTTCTTTATAATTATGGGTTTTTTATATGATAACTAGTACTTATGATGTGGTTCCATTTAAAATTAGTAAATATGTGACTTGTTGAGTACTTGTTGAGTTTTTTTACATTAATTTATGTGTTTTTGTTAGGTATAAAAATCGTTAATTACCAATTTATATGAGTTATTATTTATCGAGTCCCCTTTTTTTATTAATATCGTCATTAATGTTATTCACCTTAACGATCTAAGGGCAAATAAAGTGATTGACCTTAAACGCTTATATTAAAAGAAGTTAATACGAAATCATATATATTTAAAAAAATCTATTGTGACATTCCGTTCCCCACTTTCCGCTGAATTGGGCATTGCGTGCTGAATGGCGGAACTCAACGCCGCGCTTTGCCTAGTTGGTAACATCCCAGGAAATGAAAATAAAATATTAAAATTTACTTGTTATATTTATATTATATATACATATATGTATATCATTTTAAATTTGCTTTTACGCACCTATATATGTATTTCCTATATAAAGAAGGTTGGTTGGTAGAGAATGCTTGTTAGCGTTAAACCCGCCTTTTGTACATTTTTATTTTAATTGTGTGCAATACAGAATTTATAAATAAATATAATAAAATAATAAACTTTTACATTTCCTGGAGTGGGAATCGAACCCACAACCTGTCGCGTTTACAGTCGTTCGCTTGTGCCTCAAGACACGACAGGCGTGGGGAACGTAGTGTCTTAACACTAGGTTCTCTGGTTCCCTCAGCCAACCCTGCTATATGCGTGATACAACGTGAAGCTATTGTGGCATATTATAACAGTGTGTGACTTTAAATGCGATTGTTGTGGGTTCGTTCCCCACTCGATTAATATTTATATATAAATTTTATATTTAAATTATTTTTCATTGCTTCGCCCTGGATAGATAAAGCGCGGCGTTAACTTCCGCCATTCAGCACGCTATGTCTCGATATTGGACAGTAAGCACAGAAAGGAGTGTCTTAACACTAGGCTTTCTCTGACTACCCTGCTCTGCCATATATGATAAGGTAAACCTGTTTACCTATTGATTAAATTTTACAATTTCTTTCATTCTTTCTCAGTTATATTTTTTTTAAATATATTAAATAAGAAAGATATTATTTTTCCTTTTTTTTTTAAGATTCAGCTTGTATTCCGCATATAGCAGGGTAGGCAGAGGGAACCAGAGGACATAGTGATAAGACACTCCGTTCCCCACTTTCCGCCGAATTTATTTTAATGCAGTGCAGTGCAGTTTTAATATATTTTAACAAATTAAAGAAGTTGTTACCAAAATCTCGATAAGAACATATATTATATGATAGAACGGTACGGGTTCGAATCTTGCCACGTACAAAATTGTAAACGTTTCTGAATATTTTTCATCCATCAATCAATACTTACTTGTATACTTACATATACTTACGTGTATGTGTGTAGAGAGTGAAATGACTGACTCCTATAAAATGTATTCAAATATTTTGTTCCAAAAATTTAATGTCATACATACATACATACATAGCTTCACGCTGTATCCCGCATATAGCAGGGTAGGCAGAGGGAACCTAGTGTTAAGTCACTTCGTTCCCCACTTTCCGCCGAATTGAGGCATTGCGTGCTGAGTGGCGGAACTCAACGCCGTGCTTTGCCTTTTTTCCAAACCCAGAAAATAAAAAAATCCATTTCCTGGAGTGGGAATCGAACCCACAACCTGTCGCGTTTACAGTTAAACGCTTGTGCCTCTGAGCCAGCGTTGTGTTATTAATATTTAATGTCATATTTTAAATATGACTAAAATAATTCAAAATATACTAGAAATTTAAAAAAATCATTCTATTTAATAAAACTCAAACATCACCTTATATAAAAAAATATCTTTTCCAATACGTTAATAACATGGTCCTTTTTCAGTTTCATAGGATTTCATATATAATTCCGGATCTGTTTGGAATAAACAGTCATTATTAAATCGTTAAAGATCTTAAAATAAATGAGTTTCAATTATCGACGTGACCCTAATTATGTCATGAATCACAACTACATGAATGACGTGTATCGTGACATAGTTCAATTTTTGACATGACCCCAAACTATGTCACGTACCGCCATGACATGTCAGTTTGGATCATGAATGACTGAATCCGCACTGCGAGTTTAAATTTCACTACCACTCAATATATCATTTCGTCGACTACAGTGTAAACGTACTGACTCCATTCTTATCTTAATATACCTTCACGCTGTATCCCGCATATAGCGGGGTAGGCAGACGAAGCATTTTTTCTAATGTGAGGAAATTCTTTACGGATACCCGCCCGATCGGGGACTCGGGACGAGTTATGTGGGACTCCGAACAGGTCTAAAGGGCCGAACGTAAACCCACTAAAACCTCACGGTGCTCCTCCTCTACCGCCACAGGCCGAGGCCCACGGGGACTGGCCCAATCATCCGTGGAAAGGCAGAGGGAGCCTGAGAACCTAGTGTTAAGACACTCCGTTCTCTTTCAATATTTCCGTTCTCCACTTTCCGCCGGATTGAGGGCAACGTTTATCGTCGACACAAGCGTGCGACTGTAAGCGCGACAGGTTGTGGGTTCTATTCCCATTCCAGTCACACTTTTTTGATCATTTTTAAAGTCCATTATCACACTTTTTTGATGATTTTAAATAAAAAATGATAGTTGATGTTTTTCTTGATTGTGTAATTTTTAAATAGTGGAACAATAAAAATATTGATTTATTAAGGTTACACTAATCCGACGATATATTATAGATATATAAAATTCAAACAAACAAAACTATTGAATTGAATTGAGTAAGATATAGGTTACTTGGGGAGTATAGGGAAATAGTAAGAAAGGATTTGCCTAAATTCTTATAATAATTGTAAAAAAACAATATTTTACTTTCGAAAAGGATACACACACAAGATTGTAATGGGATAGTTATAGATATTTATTAAATGACTTACTTCCATTCTGTTCATATTTCGAATTATTCTTTAAATATTTTTGTAAATATTGATAATTTATTCATTATCAATTTATTAATTAAATTCTGTTCTTTAATTTCGATTATGTCAAGTGGAATAATATTTTTTTCATATACATATACATAAAGGGATTTATTGCATTTCCAATATGGTCAACACCAATTAAAATAGCAACAATAACAAAAAAAAAACACAAAGTACACTACACCGTACCAATTTATTTTAAATATTGTCAATTTATGTAACCGCCATGTTTGTAATCACAACGATTATACCATAAACATTCATAATTTCATACTAAATTACACGACAGCTATATATAATATATTGAATTGAATACAATTAAAATTTACGTACAGACAGTATCTACATACATGTATAATATCTATAGTAAACTTAAACATATGAAACAAGAAGTGTCGAAATAAATAACAGAAATACTTTGGTAACTTTATTATATTAGCATAAATCTACATTTTTTACTGATGTGTGAATAAATAAAGGAACTGTTGAGTGAAAATACTGTAATTTTTTTTTTTTTACAATTTTCACTATGGAAAAAGCGAAAATGTCGTGTTCTGTATGCACAGCATACTATAACTTTTTTTACGGAACCCTAAAATTGTACTACGTAGCTAAATAAACAGCCATCACACGACCAAGTCAATTTGTACGTCAAAATTCATAGACCAATTGATTTTTTTTTTATTTTTTTTAAAATAAATAAAATATGATCACAGATAAGTACAAAGTATAGCAACAACATTTATATAAATAAAACAATCAAAAAACATTCACTTACAATCTAATACTAAGGAAAGAATAAATATTAATTTTGCATACAAATTTAATTTAATTATTACATGAAAATTGACTATTGGTGTTGTGTGTGACGCTGTTACGTGACATGCAAACTGACTGACACTGACTGACAGTGACTGACATACAATGTAAGTTATGTCAGTATAGAATTAATTCATCACATTTGCATATCACGTTAAAGTTACGGTGATTATATATTTAAAACTGCATCTAATTTGGCCGTTCCATTGTATTTCAATATTGGTAATTTCAACTACGATTAATATGGTTCATAATTAACTAGCTACTCAAATTTACTAAATTCATTAATTTTAAAAGACAATGTGTCATAATTATTAAATTAAAAATACAAACGCTTGTATCTATTAATATTGTCGAATATTCGTTTCATATACAGACAGTCGACGTAAATCGAAACCTTTAGAATTTCACCTTCACCTCACCGCGCCTCCTGTGAGGCCGAACTTCAGCTTGCGAACACTGCTTGTATTGGGGGGCTTTGCTTTCGCCCGAGCTTAAGCCTACTGGGTAGGGCGTTGGATGCCCTGTTGGATTTTAGTGGCTCGACCCGGTCGCGCCGAGGCGTGATCGAGCCGTAGAAAATCCGGCTCCGAGAAAATAATGGCGTCAGCTTCTGTTAAAACGTGTCGAGGCCTACGAGGCGTTTGCTAATATCGTAGTCGCAGGCTTTTACCACCAGTTGGTTCGGATGAGAAGCAGCACTTAAAGTAGCTACTGGACAGTTTTCGACAATGCTCTTTTATCGAGTCGAGGTTTGTGTTTATGGATATCGATATTACGCATGTAGTACGGTGCACCCGTGGCCATGGGTGGAAACTTATTTTGAAGGACTTGGAGCTTATAGAGGTCAGTCTGTGCGAACACAACACTGGCATATGTAAGTATAGGCCTGACACACGTAGTGTACAGGCGGATCTTATTTTAAAGGGACATCTTACTTTTGGCGCAGACCAATGGATAGAGTCGACTTAGGACAAACGACGCTTTTTGTCGGAAATATTTCACCTTTAGAATTATAGTGACCTATTTAAAAAATATCAATATTTGGGAAACGTCAATATAGATTTATACATTTAAGTTAATTGAAGAGATTTGTTTTTTTGTTAGATTTATTGTACATTCTTGTTTTAATCAAAGCCAAAAAAAATCGTTGTCTTAAATCGTTTCATAGCAAAAAACCAAATGATGTTTTTGATTAGGTCCCTATAATTCTATAAATGCGATATGTTCACATGTAACACTCAAGGGTTAGGATTTCACACGGACATAAATTCCATGCCGGAAATCTCCACGCAACTTGAAACGACGTAATTCGCGGACTGTCTATACATTTAATATGATGATAATTACTGATATTGTCGTAAAATGTTACTATATTTAAAATTAACAACATTTTTAATAGTTAAAAGCGTCAAATACTAATAGAACGGTCAAATCTACATACATACATACATAATATTTACTTGCCAAGCTGTTTAATTAGTAATTCAGTGCTCAGAGACTTGGGGCGCTCTATCGGCAAGCCTAGAGCGCGAGACCAGATGAGTTGCGCTAAGACACCTAGAGCGCGGGACACTCCGAACATTACTGTATAGTAGTTCATTTCTTTGAGTCCGTAATACTGTAAAAAAATTATAATAATAAATATATATCTATATATAAATATGTGAAGCAAAAACTTTGTATCCCTTTTTACGAAAATTACGCGGACACACGAGTATGAAATTTGGTACACTTATAGTTTATATAGGGAAGGAGTGCAGAATGCTGACACTTTTTTTAAATAGTGCATAAAAACTAAGTTTAGGAAATACGATATTTTTTTCCAAAGAGAGTCCAAGTATTTTAGTTGCCTACTTAATTAATATTATTATTACTTATTATAACTTATATTACCTAACATCACTTAAAATTATGATAACAGATAATTAAAAGTATATAGAATTTTTCCAAATACACTATAAAAATTGAATTCAAATTATCAAAATCTGCACACCCATCCACCTGAAACTGTACTTAACCTTAAAAAACACTAAACATACCTGCAAAAGCACACCAGAATGCGAATCTACATTTGGCCATGGGTTCTTAACTTTTCCGAGCTCAGTTAGAATTGGTGGTACCACCTTATATACAGCAGCTACAAGTTTGAAGAGTGGATCATTTGGTAGGTGTTTGAGAGCGAACTCGCGTTGGCAAGTATATCTATGAATGAAATAAATATATAAATATAGTATAAAGAAGTATAAAAAACCAATATAATTTATTTTCTTTTAATTTCACGCTGTATCCCGCATACAGCAGGGTAGGCAGAGGGAACCTGAGAACTGACGTGTTAAGACACTCCGTTCCCCACTTTCCGTCGAATTTAGGCATTGCGTGCTGAGTGGTAAAACTCATGGTCACTTATTTATATAGATACAATAATCTAAAAAAAACATTTAACATCGTTTCTTTTACAAAATCAACTAAAAAGAAATAATATTTGGTAACTAGGCAAAGAGCAGCGTTTAGTTCCGCCATTCAGCACGCAATGCCTGAATTCAGTGTCCAGGTTCTCAGGTTCCTTCTACCTACCCTTCTATATGCGGGATACAGCGTGAAACTAAAAAAAAACGAAACAATATTTACCTAGGATCAGTCTTCCTAAGAACAGCGTGTCCATATCCAGGCACAACCTGTCCAGATTTAAGGGTCTTCCAAATGAACTCTTTAAGACCTTCCTCTGTGAAGTCATCTCCTACTTGCTTGCGGAGTTTTTCTAACCAGATGAGTACCTGTCAATAAAAGATGAATATCATTTATATTATCATAGTAGAGGCCTAATCAATTCGCTTGCCAACTTTCGCTTGCAATGATAGAAAAATTCAATTTTAATTTTTTTAATTTTTCTTTTAGGTTCCACGCTGTATCCCGCAAATAGCGGAGCGGGCAGAGGGAAAGTGAGAAGTTAGTGTTAAGACACTCTGTTCCCCACTTTCCCTCGAATTGAGGCATTGCGTGTTGAGTGGCGGAACTCAACGCCGCGCTTTGCCTTGTTACCAAACCCAGGAAATGAAAATAGTAAACTTTTACATTTCCTGGAGTTGGAATCGAACCCATAACCCGTCGCGTTTACAGTCGCATGCCTGTGTCTTGCGCCACGACAGGCGATTATCTTTAATTATAATATATCTACACACAAAAAATAGCTTCCCAAAGTATTTCTCAAAGCGGTTCGAGTCTACATTCTTTATTCGCACAGTGAAACTATGGAACTCATTGCCGGCTACTGTTTTTCCTAAGTCATACAATTTGGGGGTCTTCAAATCAAGAGTCAATAGGTTCTTTCTAGGCAAACGTGTATCATCGTAGACCGCATTAATGCTTACCATCAGGCTTGATGCGGTCAAACTTTAGCCTATCAATCGTAAAAAAAAATCCAATGTAGATCACTTATAGTATCAATCAGGTTATGTTTAAACAGTATGTAGACGACATTAACGGTGTTGTGTTAAGTGTCCTTTGTTCGTAAGGATGTTTACGTTTACAATAAAGAAATATTGGATTGCAATCAAAATTACTATTCTATTGTTCTATTTTTCCTGTTACTAATGTTTATGAAACAAGTGTTTAGTTTTGAATTTTAATACTTTTTAATTGACTGTTTTTTTTCAGAAAGAAATTAAAGTCATGCCATAGAGGCGCAAGTTTTCGACTGTAAACGCGACAGGTTGTGGGTTCGATTTCTACTCCAGGAAATGAAAGTATCTCTAATCTCGCAGTTCTAATAGTCTCTATTTAGGAGAAAATATAGTTCGAGGTTTAATCGACACGACCAGCGTAACTTTGCTTTGCTAAGTACAATAATTATTACGCGTACATTTCAGGACTGACAAAATAATATCTATGTCAAAAACGTACAAATTTTATATACGCATAAAATAACTTACTTAACTTATTTTTCAGTACAAAATATTTTTCGGAATTGATAAGAGCCTGACATATAGTTGTAAAACACTCGTGAGAATTCCAATCAATTATGCACCCAACTATTTGAAGCTTAGCAGAAATGTTATATAAGTATATAAATGTTCTATAATCTTTTTATAAATATTCTGGTAACAAGGCAAAGCACGGCGTTGAGTTCCGCAGCTCAGCACGCAACGCCTTAATTCGGCGGAAAGTTGGCAAGGGATCTTAAGAAAACGTAGTGTTTTTGTACTAGGTTCTCAGGTTCACTCTGCCTACCCTGCTATATGCGGGGTACAGCGTGAACACTATTAATATTTTTTTTATTTTATATTTATAATAAATACATTGACTACGTAAAAATTATATCACATAATACTTATAAACTGGGCGGATAATGGAAAAACATTGCTCTACTAAAAAAAACATTAAAGCCAAAATTTAAAAAGATTTTTATTGAATATATTTTAGATAGAAATTAAAAAAAAAGGAAGGAAAGTCACTCCATGGACACTAGTTCGATAAGAGATTGCTTGCGATATAGAAGATTGTGTAACATGTTATCGTCTGCCAAATTTTAAATGATTGTAACTATCAATGATTTACGCAAATTCACTGCCGCATTGACGTTATTGTAATACTTGTGGAAAATATCTTAAGACAGATTTAATATATAGATATAGTTGAATTTAAAATAGGGCAGCGGTTACATAAAGCCATCTTGACGCAGTGGTAATCTTATTGTTGCACGATTGGTTGCGCATTCGGTTCCCGCTCGGGGGACTGATTACCATATATGAAAATTATTTTTGGAACGAAGTTCCTTGTCGCGCGTTGCGAAAGGGTGCTAGACGGAAAAATTAAGACCAAAAATTGAGATACGAGATATGGCGTAGCTGGCAGTCAGTGGGTTAATCGAAACGGTTACCCTAAATTCCTGCCTAAGCATCTAAAACATCCTTAATTTTTAATATGATAAATGCGAAAGTAACTCTGTCTGTCAGTCTGTTATGCTTTCACGCCTAAACCACTGAACCGATTTTGATGAAATTCGGTATGAAGATAGAACTGAACTTGGGAAAGGATATAGGATACTTTTTGTTGCAAAAAAATGGTAGAAGGGGTTGAAATAGGGGATGAAAGTTTGCATGGAAGTTCCTTATTGCGAACATAAAATCATGTAAGATTGTTCAACTGTTTACAACTTACACACCTAAACCACTTGACCAATTTTGACATATAGTCTAAACCTTGGGAAAGATATAGGCTACTCCTTACCATGTCGCGCGATATAACCGAATTCCACGCGGAAGAAGCCGCGGGCGGAAAGCTAGTTTTATTATACAAGCAATAGTCTACATGAAATTCGCAAAATGTTAAAATCGCTGTGCAACTAACTTGCTCATTTATAGAATACAATGAATCGTAATTAATTATAAATTTCATTAAAAGAAAAATCATGACAAATAGAACATTTCAACATTGATATTTCAAAACAAATTTTATACTTTTTATCCTCCCCTTGACGATACAAGTGTGCTTCAGCTTCAGAATTTCATTGTATTTGCCGGTACTCAGAATTGAATCGTAGAAAATATTCCGGTCGCGAATGTGTTAATTAAGAAATTTAATTAAAAGAGTTAATTGAGATCATTATGAGAAAGATTTATGAGTATAATATTTTTTTTAAATTTCTATTTAAATATTAAATATTTTCAAATCAGTTATTAAGTTTCTATTACAAACTTACATGTTCAATACTTTTTGAGTAAATGAATATAATAAAATTTCTGCAATATATTTACAATTTAAAATAACATACATACATACATACATAGCTTCACGATATACCCCGCATTTAGCAGGGTAAGCAGAGGGAACCTAGTGTTAAGACACTCCGTTCCCCACTTTCCGCCGAATAGAGGCATTGCGTGTTGAGTGGCCTTGCCTTGTTACCAAACCCAGGAAATGAAAAATTCTATTTCCTGGAGTGGAAATCGAACCCACAACCAGTCGCGTTTATAGTCGCACGCTTGTGCCTCTGCGCTACGACAAGTGTTTAAAATAACTTAACAAAATATCTTACCTCTTGGTTAGCAAGACCGTGAAGAGGACCGGCGAGACCGTTGAGACCGGCGGCGAAAGAGAGGTAAGGGTCACTAAGTGCTGATCCTACCAAATGAGTGGTGTGGGCTGATACGTTGCCTCCTTCGTGGTCACTGGAAGAGAATATTGTTACTTAATAAAAAAAATCATTGCCAATGTAGTCTTGAGACACCCTGTTACTTGTTAATTAGCGGAACTCAACGCCACATGCCCGAGCGGAGAAATGAATATAATTTAAAACACCTGTCGTTGTGCAGAGGCACAAGCGTGCGACTGTAAACGCGACAGGTTCTGGGTTCGATTCCCACTCCAAAAAATGTAAAATTTAGTATTTTTATTTCTTGGGTTTGGTAACAAGCCAAATTGCGGCGTTGAGTTCCGCCACTCAACTCGCAATGCTTCAATTTGGCGGAAAGTGGTGAACGGAAATGTTGAAATAGAATGGAGTGTCTTTACACTAGATCCTGAGAACCTAGTGTTAAGACTTTATTCCCCACTTTCTGCCGAATTGAAGCATTGCGTGCTGAGTGTATTAAATATTTATATATTGTAACTTATATGTTATTCTAATATAAAGGCCATATAACTGTAGTTATATCTAGATTCGTTAAGTAAAGAGTTTATTGCGTGAAAAAATAACAAACATATATCCTATATATATGATTTATATAATATTAGAAGAAAGTGATATTCTGTATTTCTATGAAGAAAAATATTGGTTCTCGTACGTTTGGATTTTAAAATTGAGCATTAGGCTCCTTTTAGGTGCAATACGGTAAGCAACTTGCGACAGAAAGAATTTGTATTTGCTTGTTGTGGTCAAACGTAAGCCTATCATTTATATTAAAAAAAAAAATTAGACGTTGATCCATTACGTCAAAAGCGTATTTTCGGAAAATTCTGGCTTACATGCCGTCGAACCGGAACACACCATTAGGTATTAGGTATCCGACATGATAGTGGTCGCGCCAGTCGGAGGACGAACCTCCTACCACTAAACTACTGGGATACCCGCCTCTTACGGGACGCTACCCAGCGGCGGAGGGGAATTGTATTCTAACCCAGTCCCCTCACAGGAAAATCGTCTGTTACATTTAAATTCATATTAATAACACATTATCTATATCGCTAACGAACACGTAACAAAAATAATATTATCTACGACGGTAAGTACCGTACTTAGCCCACTTTAGTTATCACACTATATATACCATATGGTTTTGTAATTCATACTCATACATATTTCATATTAATTTACCAAAATAATTGCGATTAAAAATTCCCGTTTTCGAGTATTAAGTATAACTAAGCTAACTATTATTGAAATCAAGGAAGGAAATGAAAGGGAGCTAATTTTGGCGTGCGCATAAATTATATATTTTATATTTTTATTTATCCAACAATTATATTTTCACAATATTTTGAAACCGTATAAAAATTACAAATATGTTTTCTAAATATATTTTTCGTTTTCTAAGTGTAATTAACGGTTACAACTTAAAAAAACACTCAACACACAATGCCTCAATTCGGCGGAAAGTGGGGAACGGAATTGTTGAGAGAGAATGGAGTGTCTTAACTTTGCTATATGCGGGATACAGCGTGAAGTTAAAAAAAAATCACAATGCTTGGCTTAATGTTGAGTAGCTACAAAGGTTCACAATAAGTGTTATGGATGCAATTGTCAACGTAGTAAAGCACCATATCTTACGGTATACAGTACCAACTAACAATCAAAATATTCTTTATTCACATAGGCTATTAGAGGCTCTTTTAAATCGTCAATTTACAAAAGAATGTCAGTCGTGTCAGTCCTAACGTAAGCTACCACCGGCTCAGAAGGCAGTTCTGAGAAGAACCGGCAAGAAGCTCAACAGTTGCTCTTTTCAAATAAAATTTTACAATACATTTCATCAATAACGATACGCCTCCCGAGCGAGTATCAACAGCATTTAATTCCACACAATTAAAATATTTTATTTAATCTAGTCACTTTTAGTGACTCAATACTCGTTCGTTTAATCTAATATAACGTCGGCTTAGTCAACCTGCTAACTCCATATTAAGTAAATTATTTGAAGACGCAAAAAACAGTCTTAAAAACTATGAATATATTTTATGAGAAGGCTTTTTATGGGAAGACATGGATTTACTCACATTAACTTTGGTCTCTGCCTACTTCGCAATAATCAATATACGTAAGTAAATATTACATACATACATAGCTTCACGGTGTAATCTCGCATATAGCAGAGTAGGCAGAGGCATTGCGTGCGTGAGTGGATTGTCACCCAGGAAATGAAATATTCCATTTCCTGGAATGGAATCGAACCCACAACCTGTCGAGTTTATAGTCGCTCGTGCCTCTGCGCCACAACAGGCGTAAATATAAAAAATACAACGATTTACAATTATATACTTTTAGTAGATCATAGAGAGATTTTATAAATAACTATTGTAATATCCTGACCTATATATGGTAGAACTATCATCAGTTCATTTCTAGCACTAGGACGGTATTTGGAGGACGTTTTCAAATTTGGTTAGACAGACAGTGGAGCTCGTATAGTGAGTACCATTTATCACGTAATGCCTCAATTCGGCGGAAAGTGGGGAACGGAGTGTCTTAACACTTGGTTCACTCTACCTACCCTGCTATATGCGGGATACAGCGTGAAGCTGTGTATGTAAAACCTTAACACTAGGTTCACTCGGACTACCGTCTTATGCACATGGCGTGAAGCTGTTCCATGTTATATATAGTCTGCTATTTTTACACTTACAATATAACATGACCTATTGGCATTAAGATACGCGTGCCTCACGTGCATATCACGCGAGGTATATTTAAATTTCGTCCGGCCACAACGAGCAATATGAAAATGTACCGGCGACGATCTTATATAACTAGTTTGTAAAGGACAATAACCTAGCAGGTGTTAAATGTATGAAACGTGGGTATTTAGTTATCTATATATAAATATTTTGAGCAAAAACTTTGTACTCCTTTTTACGAAAATTACGCGGACGGAGCGTGAAACTTGGTACACTTATAGTTTATATAGAGAAGGAGTGCACAATGATTGTATCTTTCTAAAATAATGCATAAATAATATATTAAACCAATAAAATAAACGTTACACACACTACCATAGTTTGACATGCATGTTACGTAAATTGACATATACATTGATAGACAACGCGTTGTTAACGCGTCAATGGGGACACTATTATTGGTGAATGTAGGATTATGTCCTGGATTCTAGATATTGCGTGTAGAGACGGAATTAAACGCCGCACTTTGTCTTACTTATCTTACTTTCAATAAATATATGTAACTATGTACTTATGTAACGTCTATCGTGGCGCGGAGGCACAAGCGTGCGATTGTAAACGCGACAGGTTGTGGGTTCGATTCCCACTCCAGGAAATGGAAAAGTTTAGTAGTTTAATTTCCCGGGTTCGGTAACAAGCCATAGCGCGGTGTTATGTTCCGCCACTCAGCACGCAATGCCTCAATTCGGCGGAAAGTGGGGAACGGAGTGTTTTAACACTAGGTTCCCTCTGCCTACCCTGCTATATGCGGGATACAGCGTGAAGCTATGTATGTATTAAATATATGTAAAAATCAAACACCATATTATATATTTTATTACTTTGCACCAATATATATATTTTATCATTTATTCGCTATTGCTTAAGCGATAAGCCTTATCAATGTTTTCTCATTCGTTATATAATATTCCTTACATTCATCATATGTCACTTATTTATCTCGTATTTACTTGACTTTGGATTAAATCAACTCTTGGCCAATAATTACGTAATAAATAGGTTACCATGGTAACCATCTAATATACAGGCATCTGTAGAACGATCTCACTATCTAGAATGTATACAGATTTTTTAGCTTCACGCTGTATCCCGCACATAGCAGGGTAGGCAGAGGGAACCTGAGAATATAGTGTAAAAACATTCCATTCTCTTTAGAATTCCATTCCCCACTTTCCACCGAATTGAGGTATTGTGTGCTGAGTGGCGGAACTAGACAACTTGTTACCAGAGCGAGGAAACGAAAATACTAAACATTAATTGTTATATATATTTATTATTTTCATTTCCTGGAGAATCGAACCCACACCTGTCGAACGCACGACTGCCCTCAACATAGATATTTTAACATTTTCACCAAGTCTGTTGCGCGTGACTCATCCATAAAAAAACTACCACCGACGCATACATACAATAATCGCCACGAGAGCGACAATATAATTAAAACATTGTTGAAAATATCTGTTAATAATATATATTTAAAGTTACTTTCATAATTTTCCAAAAAAGTCTATCAAATTAAGTCTAGAAATTCTTAGTACTTAAAGCAAAATAGATAATTTTTGTTTAGCTTCACGCAGAATTCCGTATATAGCAGGGTAGGCTGAGGGATCCTGAGAACCTGTCAATTATCCTATGAAAAAAGACACTCCGTTCCCCACTTTCCACCGAATTGAGGCATTGCGTGTTGAGTGGCGGAATTAAGCGCAGCGCTTTGCCTTGTTACCAATCCCAGGAAATGAAAATACAAAACTTTTACGTTTCCTGCAGTGGGAATCGAACCAACAACCTATCGCCTTTACAGTTGCACGTTTCAGCCTCTGCGCCACGACAGGCGTTAAATATATAGATATAAATCATAAAGCAAGTTCCCAATTATATCCCCGAGACATTCCGCGATGACTAGCGGAACTCAACGCCGAGCCCACCAAAGGTTACTCATCAATGACGCAACATTTAAATTTAAAACATCGCAATGCGGTCATAATATCTACATCTGGCTTAAATTACAATGTACTTATACCACATTGAAAAACGCAAACATTCTTATACGAAGATAACAAGCGTAGTATCCATTTTGATGGTGTTATCACGTTATCAGTAACTGATAACATTTATGCAGGTATTTCAAGAATACGTGTGATAATGTAAATCCTATAATAAATGATAAGAATTCTATTCAATTCAATTGTTGATTCATTAGCTTCATATCTTTGTGTGTTATGTAATATGTATATATATAATCATGTGGTTGGAATTATGTTTTGAAATTGCGTTCAGTTTTTTTTCACGTAAAGCAGGGTCGGAGAGTATCTAATCTCAAAATAATGTGTTCTATACTTTCTAACCGAATTTTAGATGCTAAGAAATGAGTGGCAGAACTCGTCAACGAATAGACAAACTATAAACAAAACTACTGCCCATAGAAATCTAAAATTTGGTATGTAGGCTGTTTGGGGAGAATATGCGTAATTAAATAGAAAAATTCTCAAGAAACCTACTTAAATAAAAAAACGGGAATTGAAATTAAAAAATACTTTCTTTTAGCTTCACGCTGTATCCCGCACATTGCAGGGTAGGCAGAGGGAACCTAAGAACCTAGTGTTAAGACACTCCGTTCCCACTTTCCTCCGATTTGAGACATTGCGTGCTGAGTGGCGGAAGTCAACGCCGCGCTTTGCCTTGTTACCAAACCCAGGAAATGAAAATACTAAACTCTAACATTTCCTGGAGTGGGAATCGATCCCTCAACCTGTAGCATTTACAATCGCACGTTTGAGCCTCTGCGCCACGACAGGCGTTACAAATACTTATAATAAATATAATGAAAAACCCGCACATACATTACACACATCAAAATACACATTACAAAACTTCAACACGTTAAATCATACAAAAACAAGTCAATTATTCCTAAATTAGACGACAAATTTAAAAAACCAGGCCATTGTGGACGTCTCAAGGCCAGTTGCATTATTCGCAAAGCAAAGTAGACAGAATAGAAGGCAATCTGTTAACGAAATGAATGATAATTCGGTCAATATAATAAAAACGCAGACGATATTGTAAGTTACCCCCGATTGAAATCAGTTGTAAGTGCTTAAGTGGTTAAATTGAATTTTTTTTAGCTTCACGCTGTATCCCGCACATAGCATGGTAGGCAGAGGGAACCTGAGAACCGACGTGTTAAGACACTCCCCATTTTCCGTCGAATGGAGACATTGCGTGCTAAGTTGCGGAACTCAACACCGCGCTTTGCCTTGTTACCAAACCCAGGAAATCAAAATACTAAAGTTTTAATTTCCTGGAGTCGGAATCGAACCCACAACTTGTCGCGTTTACATTCGCACGTGTATATATGGAGAGAAAATAATGTATAGAAATAGCAGAATAATCAAACGTCACTAAACAAAACATGCTTTGGGTCGAATTCGAGCTAGTCTTGATATAAGATTCTCTTTAACTATTCTGCTACAAATGAACAGATAACACCTGTCGTGTCTTGAGGCACAAGCGTGGAATGTGAACGCGACAGGTTGTGGGTTCGATTCCGACTCCAGAAAATGTAAATATTGAATAGTATTTAGTATTTTCATTTTCTGTATCTAGTAACAAGTGAAAGCGCGGCGTTGAATTCCGCCACTCAACACGCAATGCCTCAATCTGGCGGAAAGTGGGCAACGGATTTGTTGAAAGAGAACGGAGTGTCTTAGCACTAGGTTCTCAGGTTCCGCCTACCCTGCTACATGCGAGATACAGCGTGAAGTTAAAAAAAAAAAAAATCTTTTATTAGTTAAATTACCAACCTCAACCAATCACATTTTTATCAGACACTACTACTATACCAGAGGCGAGAGGTGAAAAATTTGTTTAGGCAAGCCGGTAAATATAGAGAAACCGGTATATATATAGGGAAGTCGGTGCATATATTTAGGGAAGCCGGTAATTTTTAGAGAAGGAATGATTTGAAGGTATTTAGTAATTTCTCTATCGAATTTAGGTGATGAATTTTTTTTACGGTGTCTAAAATGTCAGAGCTTGTTTTTTTGCAATCAATTCCAGCGCCACAGTTTCCTGACGACCTTTTTTTCTTAGGTGTCATTTTTATATTATATTTCAAAAAGCTAAGCAAGCTGGTGGGAACCGGGTTATATGGACGCATCGCCACCGCTACATAACTAAGTTAGACAAAGCATACCGCATAATATTCAATAACGTGACAAAAACTCCTTTAGTAAGGGTAACACGATAGCATATATTACTATCATATTTCTAAAGTAAGTGTTAACTGTTTATACCTATGTTTGCACACAATCGCACACACAACACACACATGTAAATGTTCATAATGGTTTATTAATTCAAGATTTTTTAGAAAATAGGTAATATGAGATTGTAGGAAATTCGCTTTTGCAATGATTGTTGTA
The DNA here is from genome assembly GCA_033558755.1 of Philaethria dido. Classification (NCBI taxonomy): domain Eukaryota; kingdom Metazoa; phylum Arthropoda; class Insecta; order Lepidoptera; family Nymphalidae; genus Philaethria; species Philaethria dido. Next base: position 42,442 of record JAKGSA010000008.1, on the reverse strand, counting down.
AAGAAAAAATGTCGCGTAGCAATACACACTAAAGAGCATTATACATACATAGGTTCACGCTATATCCCGCATATAGCAGGGTAGGCAGAGGGAACCTAGTGTTAAGACACTCTGTTCCCCACTTTCCGCCGAATCGAGGCATTGCGTGCTGAGTGGCGTAACTCAACGCCGCGCTTTGCCTAGTTACAATACCCAGAAAAATGAAAAATTCCATTCCCTGGAGTGGGAATCGAACCCACAACCTGTCGCGTTTATAGTCGCACGCTTGTGCAGGCGTTTAAAGACCATTACAGTTAAAAAAATGTAGTCAAAGAGAACCTAGTTAGTAGACGTAGTGTTAAAACACTCCGTTCGGCGCTTTACGGCGTGTGGTGGCGAAACTCAACGTCCCGCTTTGCTTTGTCTTAGCAAGGAGGAGAAATGAAAATATATATATATTTTTTTTTAAATAAAATCTTTCCCACAAGTGACCTCTGCTTTACATGTATGTTTTTATTTTCAAATACACCTAGTTAACAATATAGAATATACGTGACGTAATTTAACACGTTTCTAATTCTGAGTACCGTCAAATATAATGAAATTCTGAAGCTGGTTGCCACAAACTTGTATCGTCAAGGGGAGGATGAAAAGTATAAAATTTGTTTTCATATATCAATGTTGAAAATATAATAAAATAATTTGAAATAACGTGAATTCACGTCAGCGCCAACCAGGAATAGAAATTTAAATGACGTGAATTCACGTCAGCGGTCGCGAAACAACCAATATTTTTTTTTTAATAATTTTCTGCCATAGTATAAATATTATACAATAATATTAATGTTATCTTCCTTACTGAATCAACGATGTTGTAGAACGACATTGCAAGCAATTATATGTACTACGTTAAATACTTAGAATGCTGTATTGTGTTTATTCTTTATACCATATTAAGTTAGCAAATTACAAAGAAATATGTTCTAGAATATCTCTATATAAATACGTGAAGCAAAAACTTTGGATCCCTTTTTACGAAAACTACGCGGGCGGAGGAGCATGAAACTTGGCACACTTATAGTTTATATAGAGAAGGAGTGCAGAATGCTAATATATTTTTTATATAACGCATAAAAAGTATATAAAATTAATAAAACGTTACACACACTACCATGTTCATACAAAGTGATATATATATTACTAAAGACAGCGCGTTGTCAACGCGTCAACGGGTACATGACTATAATAAATGAATGTAGATATTATAATATGTATGGAGATGCACGGCTTTTGCTTTAACAGGATAGTCAACAAAAAAATGCCTCAATTCGGCGGAAAGTGGGGAACGGAATTGTTGAAAGAGAATGGAGTGTCTTAACACTAGGTTCTCTGGTTCCCTGTGCCTACCCTGCTATATGCGAGATACAGCGTGAAGTTAAAATAAAGAAGATATTATAATATGTATGCATATAAACGTTTTTTGCTTTAACAGAATAGTTATAGAGAATGTAGTGTCTAGACACTCTGTTGTCCACTTTCGGTTCGAATGCAAAACTTTACGTGAGTAACGGAACTCAATAATGCATTTTATGTTACCTGAATTGAGTGTTAACTATTCGTCACCAAGACTGGGTATCAAACCAATTGTATCAGTATATTGGACTATATCTATGACGTAACTGAATTTTGCGAAAAAGACTTAAGTGCATAGAAAAAATCTAATAAATTTTTTGATACTCTCTAATTCCTTGTAATACATATCCTTATGTATTACATGTCTGGGATTCAATGTCAAAGTTATTCGCATTCAGGACTTATTGAATTGTAAAGGTTGAATTGTAAACATTTTATTTATTTGCGCTTCTTAGATAATTTCAAAATACGCAATTATGTCATTGTTTTTCCGGAGCAAAAATATTACTTGTAATCCGATTTACCTGTTTTCGTATGAATTTAGAATTCCTCTACACTCCCCTATACTCCCCAAAGAGCTTACATGCCATTTAGCCGTCTATCTGCAGTAGTTTCGCGTGTACATTGTCTGTCAATCACTCAGTATCGCAAACGTTTTATATATATAATATATATAGATTAATTTAAACAATGTTTCGTTCATTTATCACTGTTACTTTTGCTTAGAATTTCATTTTTTATATCATCTATAAGTACTTATATCTACTACAATGTATGTTTAGATATTACTCAATGATTAAATACTTGTATGTACAAAGTATGTAACATATACATATATATTTATATATATACATACATACATAGCTTCACGCTGTATCCGCATATAGCAGGGTAGGCAGAGCGATCTTAGTTTAAAGACACTCCGTTCCCCACTCTCCGCCGAATTGAGGCATTGCGTGCTGAGTGGCGGAACTCAACGCCGCGTTTTGCCTTATTACCAAACCCAAGTAATGAAAAATTTCATTACCTGGAGTTGGAATCGAACCCATAACCTGTCGCGTTAACAGTCGCACGCTTGTTTGTGCCTCTGCGCCACGACAGGCGATATTTATATATTGGAATGAAACTTACGTCATTATTATAATGATTTAAAACTCAATGTAACGAAAACGCGACACAAGAAAGAGACAAACACATACCAAAACAAATTATTTAAATATAATCATTTCCCCTAGTGGGAATTGAACCTCCAACCAATTGCGTCAGTCAAATGCTGTCTCACTGCGCCACGATAGCCTTATAGATATAAAAAACAAATATAATATGTTTTTTCATTCAATTGCCACACTTGTAAGTATATATTTTATTTTCATTTACGTCATTGTGATATATTTCATTGTTTTGTGGAAACAGTATACATATCATATTTTTGTTAAACCACGTCAAATAAATTAGACATACTATTGGAATCGTATCATCATTATATTAATACGTAAAGAAAAAAAAACATTGAATGCTTTTTACTAAAATTGCGGTCGGAGGGGTATGAATATTGGCATACATATAGTGTACATTGAGAAAAACTGCAGATAACCAATGTTTTCTATAATAATACATTAAATCTATTATTAATACGTATAGCAAAAACTTTGTATCCATTTCTACGACAAATTACGCGGACGCTGTAGCATGAAACTTGGCACACTTATAGTTTATATAGTGAAGGAGTGCACAATGACAATATATTTTTAAAAGAATGCATTAAAAATATATTAAATTAATAAAATATTATGTTACACACACTACCATGGTTGGACATCCATGTTTATATAAAATGACAAAAACGTTGCTAGGCAACGCGTTGTTAACGCGTCAACGGGGACACTAGTAAACTGTGCCAAATTCGATATTCCTTCAGTCCAGTATGTTTATATAAAGTAATACATATGTTGCTAGGCAACGCGTAGTTAACGCGTCAACGAGGACACTAGTAAACTGTGCCAAATTTGATACTCCTTCAGTCCAGTATGTATATATAAAGTGATATAAATGTTGCTAGGCAACGCGTTGTTAACGCGTCAACGGGGATACTAGTAATATAGATGCCAAATTTGATACTCCTACAGCCCAGTATGTATATATAAAGTGATATAAATGTTGCTAGGCAACGCGTTGTAAACGCGTCAACGGGGACACTAGTAAATAATTATTACACACACTACCACGTGTTTGATATAGACTGTATAAAGTGACACTCATGTTACTAAGGCAACATTTATTTTACGCTTCAATGAGTCTAGTTAATTTTTTTTATGGATGATTTGTTACGCGCCACAGATCTTTCTCGTCCGTGTTTTTTTGGATCTGGATTCATTGTTACTATAGTAAGAATTCAGGTATACTCAAACAATGCTCTGTTTTCAAAGAAAACAAAAAAAATCACAAAAGAATATGTTCACATTTTGTTAAATCAAAAGACTGTTTTTCCTATAGCTTTTGCATTGTACAAAATAGAATCATTTCATATAGTCATCATATATATATATATACGCGAAGGAAACTTTGGATTCCTTTTCATCATCTATGCGGACAGAGTATGAAAATTGGCATACATATAGTGTACATGGAGAAGAAGTGCAGAAAACCAATATTTTTTTTACGCGTAATAGAATATTGTCTAGTCGTAAACGATGACTTGACGATTTTTTTTTTAGCTCCACCCTGTATCCCGCATATAGCAGGTAGGCAGAGAAAACTTGAGAACCTAATGATAAGACACTCCGTAAAAAAATCAACGGGAATCGAACCAGCAACCAATTGTATTTACAATCACGCTATCCGACTTTACCATGATAACCCCAAACACTTAATAAACCTACAAAAAAAACATACACACACACAAAAAATACATACCTATGAATAGTGAGATACAGTCTCATCAGTTCAGTAAACTGGGGGTCATCAAAGCCCAGCATGTTACAGTAATTGGCAGACCAGTCCTTGTTGTCGTCGATCGCGCCAATACCCTTGCCATCGCGGTAGGTGTTGCGGTAGATGGTCGCGGCGATGACTGGCAACTTCGCGATAAGGTTCATCGAGTCCTCGTACACGTACTGTTGAATAATGGGAAAGTTTTTAGGCATTTTTAAGAGGGTAGTCGGAGAGGTCATAGTGTTAAGACACTCTGTTCTCTAATTTCCGAATTCACGAACGATACGTCATAGAGAAATCAATTTTATGTTTATCGCCTGTCGTGACGCAGAGGCACAAGCGTGCGTACGTTGTGGGTTCGATTCCCACTCTAGGAAATGTAAAATTTAGTATTTTCATTTTTTGGGTTTGGTAACAAGGCAAAGCGCGGCGTTGAGTTCCGCCACTCAACACGCAATGCCTCAATTTGGCAGAAAATGTTGAAAGAGAATGGAGTGTCTTAACGCTAGATTCTTTGGTTCCCTCTGCCTACCCCGTTATATGCGGGATACAGCTTGAAGTAAAAAAAAAATGTTTGGAAGGACAGGCGTTGAATTTAAATGAAATTATTTGACGATTTTTTTTGTTTTCATGAAACACACCACGAACCTCTTTTGTCCGTGCTCTTCTCTGCTCTTTTTGATTTTTCTTTTCGTGATTTTGCTTTATGATATATATATACTCGTTTATACAAAGTATGAAGGCCAGAAGGGCCCTGTTCGAAAATTTACATTTATTTGGTGTTAGCGAGGCCTGAAGGGCCTTTGACTAATTATTTGACGTTCAAAATATGAAGCATGTAACTTCTTACTTTGAATTTGAATTTAATTCAAATTCAATACGTCTCCGATCAATCTATGACTTATATTTTATTGAATCGAAACGAACGAAACAGCTGTGATAGCTGTAATCATGTGTAAAGTTATAAATAGTTATTAGGTGACCATGAAACTTGGAAGTTTAGGACTAAGTTACAAAACAATGGACGAAATGCCCTTGGACTTGGACTTTGGATAGGTCATATTAAAAAAATTGTTTAAAAAATTATAGATATGGAAATTAAATCGATTTTTGTAAAAATATATATTTATGCTGCAATTTTATAGTGATAAGTACCTAGTCTTTATTACCTAGTAATGGCGAAAGGTGGATTTTTCGTAGAGGTTTTAACGTTAAACATAAATATTAACTATAGCAGGGTAGACAGAAGAAATCTGAGAACCTAGTGTTAAGACACTCCGGTCCCAACTTTCCGCCGAATTGTGGTATTGCGTGCAGAGTGGCGAAAATCTATGATTTGAGACATTGATGCCTGTCTGACGCAGAGGCACAAGCGTGCGACTGTAACCGCAACAGGTTGTGGGTTCGATTCCCACGCCAGGAAATGTAAAATAGTATTTTTATTTCCTGGGTTTGGTAACAAGGAAAAGCGCAGCGTTGAGTTCCGCCACTCAGCACGCAATGCCTCAATTCGATGGAAAATGGGGAACGGAGTGTCTTAACACTAGTTTCTCAGGTTCCCTCTGCCTACCCAGCTATATGCGGGATACAGCGTGGAGCTAAAAAAAACATTTAAGTGGGAATCGAACCCGCAATTAGCAACGTTTAGAACTAAACAATATACAACGCCACAATGGCCTATATTTCAACCATAGCATCTATTAAAAAAACATTTGAAAACTCATAAAGTTATGACGTAATAACATATTATATTTACTTTAGAATATTCTCGAACAAACGTTTATTACATTGTTGGGCAAAGTCTAACTCTTTTTATTGGTTGTCGCATTAATTATCATTTTTTTATGTTACGTTTTTTATTTAAATAAATTATTATTTGACAATGTTCATTTTATTTATTAACAAGTCATTACGTACTTTTTTATTTCACGTTACTTGAATATATTAAATAAAAAAAATTAAAAAAAAAAATCTACCTAGTTTTTTTTTAGCTTCACGCTGTATCCCGCATATAGCAGGGTAGGCATAGGGAACCTGAGAACCTAGTGTTAAGACACTCCGTTCCCCACTTTCCGCCAAATTGAGGCATTGCGTGTTGAGTGGCGGAACTCAACGCTGCGCTTTGCAAACAACGATACGTATTTGCGACGGCTAATTACGAAACACAGATTTATTTAAATATATTGATCACATGAAGCCATCCTAGCTATATCCACATCCTAGTAACAATAGCCGCGGCATTTAGCTCCGTAATTCAACACGCAATATCTAAAATTCCGGCAGAAAGCGGAAAACAGAGAGTACACTCTCTGCCTACATTTCTAAACAATAAAAAAGTAAAACTTTATAGCAGGTAACCCGCATATAGCAGGGTAGACAGCGGGAACCTGAGAACCTAGTGTTAAGACACTCCGTTCCTCACTTTCCGCCGGATTAAGGCATTGCGTGCTAAGTGGCGGAACTCAACGCCGTAACAACAATATTCAATGTATTTTAACTTAAAAATTATCTGTTATATTATATAATAAACAAACATATTACGTGTCAAAGAAAATGAAGCGGCCTTTATTTTTTATTCAATGCGACCTTGTCACAGCTAGTTTAGAACTATAAAGAACATATTTCCTGTAAAATTTATATTAACGACTAACTCAGAGATTGTTAGATACATATGAATTGAGATTGTATTGATGTTCTTTATCTATATATAAATATGTGAAGCAAAAACTTTGTACCCATTTTTACGAAAATTACGCGGACGGAGTAGTATGAAATTTGGCACACTTATAGTTTATATAGCGAAGGAGTGTAGAATACTAACTTTTTTAAAAAAATAATTCATTCTTTTAAGTATAATAAATTAATAAAATAAATATTACACACACTACCATGGTTTGACATCCTTGTTTATATAAAGTGACATATACATTGCTAAAGACAACGCGTTATTAACGCGAGAACGGGGACACTAGCTAATATTAAAAGTCAAATCGATTTATTAACCTATTCCCGTCTAACACGGATATTATTTTTATTAAAAAAAATACGATTCATATAGAGCTACCATCCTTCCAGGATTCCCCGGATTTGTCATAGTCTAAGGTATACGTTAGACCAGTGATTCTCAACCTTTTTTGTTACGGCACATATTTAACGATTTCAAAACTTGGTGGCACACAACGAAAAAGATAAAACTTATTTACTTACTACAACACACTATATAAATTAATAATATTAACATTATTATATATATGCAAAATTTGGCGGCACAGTGGTTGAGAATCACTGCGTTAAACTATGACAAATCCGGGGAATCCCATATACGGGGACGGAAGGAATTTTCTAAAAACGAGTGTCCTTTACTATTTATTATTAATTATTCGTAAATACTTGAATATTTTATTTGTAATGTTATAAATATAATCAACTGAATCAGTTAATAAAAAAAAAATCAAAACAAACCGACATTTTTTAGTTTAACGTAAAACTTAATTTCACTAAAATTTTTGTTTTCTTTCATCTCAATTCCTATATCTAGTTACTTACAAACTATATCAAAATGGACACATCCTCACCTCCCAATACTTGGACTTGTGTACTCCTTCAGTGTAAGCCTGAACGAACTTGCTCTCACTGTTCAAAGCGGTGACGGCGGATGAGAACTGGGACATGGGGTGTAGTTTGCTTGGCATGTTGTTTAACATTGTCACTACGTGCGCGGGGAGCTCGGCCCTGTTTTATTAATCAATATATATTTTTTAATGGATAACAGATGGCAAACGAGCAAAATGACCACCTGATGGTAAGTGGTACCTTCGTCCATGGACATCTACAACACTAGAGATGTTGTAAATGCGTTGACAACCTAGAGGATACAGATGGAAGGTATAATGTAGTAGTACACTATCGGAATCACCACATTCTGGGGAAAGGATGGATGGGAGTTCAAATTTTTAACATAAATTAAAGAGAATTCAATAAAAAGTGTTATTATTAGAATTCAATTAAAAACTGCTCGCCAGATATTAAATAAGTTTAAATGGTGGTTCCATTGTACTACCACTGCTGTTGGGTGAACTAATTATAAAGATTATTTTACTTATATGATAAGCATATAAGCTTCATGCTGTATCCCGCATATAGCAGGGTAGGCAGAGGGAACCTAGTGTGTAGACATGATATGATATGATAGCATATAACAAAATAAATATAACAAATTAAAATTGGTCTATCCGATAAAAAAAACGGTTCGAGAACCTCCTTCTTTTCTTTAAGAACATTAGCAAACATATAGTCTACATAGAGAAAAAGTACAGATATTTAAATATTTTTATAATAATGTATCAAAAATACAATTAATTAATAAAATAAATATTACACTACCACATGTTACATACACTTTTGAATTAACTGCCATACACGTTGATAAGAAGACGTGTAATATAAACATCAATGGGACTACTAATATACAATAAAGGATAAATAAATTTTGAGTTCCTGAGTTTCTGAGTGGCGGAACTCAACGTCGCGCTCTGCCTTGTTACCAAATCCAGAAAATGAAAATACTAAGCCTTTACATTTCCTGGAGTGGGAATCGAACCCACAATCTGTCGCGTTTACAGTCGCACGCTTGTGCCTCTGCGCCACGACAGGCGTTCTTAAGCATCCCTAATAAATTCGAGAAGTAAACATTAATTATTACAAAGAAACAAAGTAAAATAACATACCTCTGCGCCCATTCCTTAGACAAAGCCTTCACTTGTGCCTCGGTGGGTATTTCCCCGGTAACGAGAAGCCAGAAGAGACCTTCTGGGAGCGGTTCTTCCCCGCCCTTAGCTTTAGGCAGCTGTTGTTGGCACTCGGGGATGGAGAGACCACGGAACCTGATACCCTCATCGGGGTCTAAAACTGAGGTCTCCCATACTAACCCTTTGATACCACGCATACCACCATACATCTAGGAGAGATAGTTTTTATTGTAAGTAATATGTATATGTATGTTATAATCCGCTTAAAATAGTTTCATTTAAAATGTGCAGAAAATAGAGAAAACCAAAGATTAAATTAAATTAGATTATAGAATTTCTATATATAAAAACGTGAAGGAAAATCTTTGTACCCCTTTTTACGAAAATTACGCGGACGGAGGAGCAAGAAATTTGGCACACTTATAGTTTATATAGAGGAGAGCAGAATACTAATATTTTTTTTTAAATTATTAAATTAACAAAATAAATGCATAACACAAATGATATATAATGCATAATGCAATAACACACTACCATGGTTTGACGTCCATGTTTATATAAAGTAACATATACATTGCTAAAGACAACGCGTTGTTAACACGTTAACGAGGACACTGGTCAAATTTAATTGTTCTTAACTGAATAATGTAAATAAAATATTACAAAATAATATCTACTCGGTCTTGATAATGGTTTTGAACGTATATAAAACACAATTTTCCTCGTAAACATTTATGTAATTAGGACGTTATAAGGTCACATGCAATTTTACGATAATTTCAATGACTGCATATTCAAATTACTTGTAATCATCTATTTTTCAGTCATTTGACTCTGGTAAGTAATATGAGACATATATTGATATACGCTTTTTCTTTTTTTTTAGCTTCACGCTTTATCCCGCACATAGCTGGGTAGGCAGAGGGAACAGAGAACCTAGTGTTAGGACCACTCGGTTCTCCACTTTCCGCCGAATTGAGGCATTGCGTGCCGAGTGGCGGAACTCAACGCCGCGATTTGCCTTGTTACCAAACCCAGAAAATGAAAATACTAAACTCAACATTTTCTGAAGTGGGAATCGAACCCACAACTTGTCGCACATATTATAGTAATCTCGTCACGCAGTGTATAAGTTGGTAAATCGAGAAGGCTTATCTTTTTATACTAAAAAAAAAAATTTTGTGTTTCATTTTCGTAACACTATGTTCTCACTGAGTACCCTGTCCTTTTAAAATTAACTTATGGTTAAAGATATATATTTCTCAAAAAATAAAACAGATAGCACCGTCACTTACATGAGAAACATGAACTTAATTATAGGTACATTATAAAATATGAATTTTACCATATCGACGGTGACTTCGCCGACTTTATCGTTGCCATGTTTCTTGCGGAACTCCTTAATCTTCTCCTGTTCTCGGGGTATTTTCTCCTGAAGTACGCTCTTCAGGTTAGTTTGCTCTGCGCTCAAATTTCTTAGTAAAATCGTTGCCGTTGGGCATGCTTTCTATAAAAAATAAAAAAAAAACATACATTTAAAAAAGTGTTATATATATATATATATATATATATATATATATATATATATATATATAAAAATGAAATAATGTAACTCGAAGCCGCATCTAATGAGAAAAAAAAATATTTAAAAAAAATTCCTATCCTTTCGAATCTACCAATCTTGGTATAATATGGAATGAAATTAAAAGCGATATATATAGATTTTTTCTCAATTTTTTAATCAATAACACAACATCACAGCAATTTTTATTTTTTTAAATATTCATCTATATTAAAATAAGTATAATTTAGCACATGAAAAGAAATGCTCTACATACTGTATTAGGAAGGGAAAGTTAATCAGTATGACTAGTAGGGTTTCCCCTCGGACAACAAGCAAAGAAAAGCAAGTATCAAACTTTGTTACATTTTAATAAGATTTAATAAGTAAATATATATCTTTTTTAGCTTCACGCTGTATCACGCATATAGCTGGGTAGGCAGAGGGAACCTGAGAACCGACGTGTTAAGACACTCCGTTCCCCACTTTCCGCCGAATTGAGGCATTGCGTGCTGAGTGCAACTCAACACCGCGCTTTTCCTTGTTACCAAACCCAGGAAATGAAAACACTAAATTTTTACATTTTCTGGAGTGGGAATCGAACCCACAACCTGTCGCGTTTACAGCCGCACGCTTGTGCCTCTGCACCATGACAGGCGTTGATTAAATAACGATACGTTTTAATTTATTAATATTTTACAGCAATATCGGCATGCGTGAAGAATTTGGTAAATCGAGAAGGCTTATATATAATGTAGGCATTTTTGTGTTTAATTTTTTTCTATAAATTCTCTTTTTATGTAATTTAAATATTCTTTGGTTACAAATTTAAATTGTTCAATCATTTTTGATGTAGTCTAAATCTAATGCCTTTTAATATTTATGTATGAAAGTCGACTAACCATAGCCTACGTTTGGCGCTCCGTTCTCTTTTTTTTTATGGATAACAGAGGGCAAACGAGCAGTAGGTCCACCTGATGGTAAGTGGTTACCTTCGCCCATGGACATCTACAACACCGAGGTGTTGTAAACGCGTTGCCGACCTAAGGGATACTATGGATGGGGAGGACAATGTAGTAGTTCGCTATCGGAATTACCACATTCTGGGGAAAGGATGGTTGGGCATAGGGAAAATCTGGCTTACATGTCATCGAACCGGAACACATCATTAGATGTTTGGCGGTTCGTCTTTAACATGATAGGTCGCGAGCCAGAAGGAGGAGGAACCTCCTACCATCTAACTACTGGGATACCCGCCTCTTACGGGACGCTACCCAGCGGTGGAGGGGAATATTCGAACCCCGTTCCCTCACAGAGAAAAACTGACTACCCCGCTACGGATAAAGCGTGAAGTTAAGTAAGTAAGTATAAAAAATTAAATATTTATTTTATAACGTATAAAAAACGCAAAGACTATTGTAATTGGGAGCATCGGTTGTTTTTAGCAAATCGTGTAATAAGATCCTTGTGCTTAGACAGCCATAGTGTTGTTTTGATAATAAATGTGGATCAATAATAAAAAATAGTATATTCAGCAAATACATTATACAAATTACTTTAGCTTTATTAATTAATAGCGTCTGTCGTAGCGCAGAGGCACAAGCGTTCGACTGTAAACGCGACAGGTTGTGAGTTCGATTCTCACTCCAGGAAATGAAGTATTTTCATTTCTGGGTTTGGTAACAAAGCAAAGCGCGGCGTTAAGTTCCGCCACTCAGCACGCAATGCCTCAATCTGGCGGAAAGTGGGGAACGGAATTGTTGAAAGAGAACGGAGTGTCTTAAAACTAGGTCTTCAGGTTCCCTCTGTCTACCCTGGTATAGAAAGAGAATAAGACACTCCGTTCCCAAATTCGATACAATCGTATAAAAACTTCAATATTATTATATAACTTATTAAAATTTAACCATCACGAATTACAGAATATAAATAAAATGCACCAAAAAACAACATTATTATGAATACCTCAAAATTTACTTGTCAAATTTCAACCATTTAAATGAATGACACAATAAAAGCATTAGCTGTCATACAAAAATATCGTCAAAATTGGTTCACATAGTAAAAATATACACTCAAAAAAAAAGTATCATTGCAAACTTCTCCCTTTTTTGAAGTCGGTCAATACTTTCTTCGATTCACAATAGCTCTTATAAACGAAAGACAAATTAAAAGGCAACTTCAATTCAATGAAACAATCGCCGGTTAATGGTTAATCAATGCTGATCTTGGGTCAGGATGGGCCAGAGTTTAATGCTATTGACATTGTTAGTTGGTACACTATTTAGATTCGATTATTCTATTACAAAAATATGCTGATCAAAATCTATTGAATTGGCTATTTTTCTGTTTCTAAAGCAAAATTCAAAATATTTTGAATATTTTATTTATTTTTTTAACTTCACGCTGTATCCCGCATGTAGCGGGGTAGGCAGAGGGAACAAGAGAACCTAGTGTTAAGACACTCCATTCTCTTTCAACATTTCCGTTCCCCATTTTCCGCCAAATTGAGGCATTGCGTGTTGAGTGGCGGAACTCAACGCCGCGCTACGCGACGCGTTAACAACGCGTTGTTAACGCATTAATGGGGACTCTAGTAGTATTTCAAATATTAGCATACATTGAATGTAAAAAATACGCTAAGTTTAATATTATAGTTTTTATAATTAACACTTCATATTGAAGTAGTAAAATAAATTGTGGAATTTTATTACTTATGTGAATATATTTTGTAGGTAAGTATTTATATAAGAATGGATCATTAATTTTTTGTACATAAAACAATATATGTTTATTTCTTCTTTTTATACTACAGGTAAAATTATTTTTAAATAATTAGTTTTAAGAAAAAAAAAATACTAAAAAATATGATTATTACGTATAACTCAAAAACTAACCATCCAATCTTGACTAAACTTAGATCGGATCACATCACAAGCAAGCTATCTAATGAAAACGGGTGAAAAGTTAAGCGGTAACACACAAAAATACAGACAAAATGAAAATTCATCGTCCATTTTATATATAGGAAATTATACAAAATTGTTCATACATGTATATATATGTTTTTTAGCTTCACGCTGTATCCCGCTTATAGCAGGGTAGGCAGAGAGAACCTGAGAACCCAGTGTTCAGACACTCCGTTCCCCACTAAGAATAGGAAATTATACAAAATTCTTCATACAAATAATTATTTTTTATATTTCAAATAAAGATAACCGGAACAAACAGTGTAGTACTTCGATAGAACCGGTTGATTAATCATCTTTAAATCCACGTTGGTATCAAAATCAAAGTGTACATTCAAGGCCACAAGTATTTAGTTATCAAATATAAACGATAACGCAAGAGATTGACGTTATCGTATTGAAAAACGTGCCGGTGTAACAGGTGATTGTTGTGGGTTCGATTCCCACTTGAGGATGTTTTTTTTTTGGTTCTCGCTGTATCGCGCATATAGCAGGGAACCTGTGAACCTAGTATAACGACACTCCGTTCCCCCACTTTCCGCCGAATTGAGGCATTCAAAAATTGAAAATATCAAACTTACACATTTCCTGGAGTGGGAATCGAACTCACAACCTGTCGCGTTTATAGTTGCACGCTTGTGTCTCTGCGCCACGACAGGATTAGTTTTAAATATATATTTAGTTTTTTAGTCCTATCTTTACCGAGAATTGTCTATAAAAGATTGAAGCAACAACCATTTGCATATCATTAGTTTAAATATATAATTAATATTTTCCCTATTTTCCCTAATTCTAATACACAGCTTAAAGGATTTCTTTTCCCGCAAAGTAAACTTTTGCACGAATTCAAGACATTACGCGCTAGATGACAGAGCTAAGCACCGCGCCTTGTTACCAGAGCGGAAACATGAAATAATATAAATATAAAAATTCCCTCGAAAAGGTATCAAACCCACAACCAGTTACTAAGACGTTGACATTTACAGCCAGAAAACGACCCACTGCGCCACTATGGCCTGATCATTATATCATAACTTGAAATACACAGTTACTTCTTAGAAGCAAAAGAAATTAACCATACAATGCGAAGTGGGACAATGTATAGAGTTATGCGTTATGACCGTTAACTGAAAAAGTATTTTATTAGCTTCACGCTGTATCCCGCATATAGCAGGGTAGGCAGAGGGAACCTGAGAACGTAGTGTTAAGACACTCCGTTCTCTTTCAATAATTCCGTTCCCGGATTGAGGCATTACGTGCTGAGTGGCGAAACTCAACTCGGTTTTTTACTTATCAAAGCGAGAAACTGAGAACAATTTCAATATACTGCCTCGAGTGGGAATCGAATCCACAACCTTCGCCTTTATATTCATATGCTTTTGCATTGTAATTACTGATACATATTATATATTGAAATATATACAGCCATAACTAATTACCATGAAATATGATTATATGATTTCATACATGACATGTGTCAAGCACGAACAACTGATTCACAATTATTATGTTAATACATGAAAGAGAAAACTTTGTATCCCTTACCATTAAAATTACGCGAATGGAGGAGCATGAAACTTGGCACACTTATAGTTTATATAGCGAAGGAGTGCAGAATGACAATGTCTTTTTAAAATAATGCATAAAAATATATTAAAATAATAAAATAAATGTTACACACACTACCATGGTTTGACTTGCATGTTTATATAAAGTGATATATACATTAATAGACAACGCGTTGTTTACGCGTCAACGGGAACTCTAGTTTTTTAAAATAATTACAGTAACTATTTAAAGACATTTACAAAATCATCATATCCTATTTACCAATATTATAAATGCTAAAGTTCATAAGAATGTTTGTTACTCTCTCACACAAAAACTACTGAACATACCTAAATAAAACTTAATAAAGCTTACAATATATAAAGACGTGTAGTATAGGCATATTATATAAGTATCTAGTAATTAACGCCTGTCGTGGCGCAGAGACATAAGCGTGCGACTGTAAATGCGACAGGTTGTGGGTTCGATTCCCACTCTAGGAAATAGAATTTTTCATTTCCTGGGTTTGGTAACAAGGCAAAGCACGGCGTTGAGTTCCACCACTCAGCACGCAATTCCTCAATTCGGTGGAAAGTGGAGAACGGAGTGTCCCTCTGCCTACCCTGCTATATGCGGGATACAGCGTGAAACTATGAAATCTAGTAATCAATAAAAAGATACCAACAAAAACTACTTATTCAGCCTATAAAAACAGGTCGGTCTAAAGAGGTCATAGCGCAGCCGCTTTAGACGCAAAACAGATAGTTCTCGTAAGCAAATACCCAAATGGTTTTCCTTGAGGAAATTGCAATCGTAAAAAAACCCTTCGACGAGGTCAGCTGTACGGAAACTTACTAAAACGTTGTTCACCTTAGGTTGTACCTTCGATGATGTTTTTTTTACTTATGTGTTTAGTTTACGTAATCCTAGCAATTCCGTTCCCCACTTACCGCCGAATTGAGAATAACGTGCTGAGTGAGTTGAGTTACCAAACCCACGAAACGAAAATATTAACCTATGTAGTCCCATGTAGTAAAAAGCGTAAAACTGTTTTTTGTTCTTACGAACACGTACATAACAAAACAAATTTGTATGTGTATTTTACATATGCGTAAAAACTATGACGTAATAGAAAATTCGGCGCCAAAACACTAGTAACGACATTGAAACCAGAACCAGAATAGCCTTCACTGTATTGCGTAATGTAGTCGCCTCGCGTGATGGTTCACGCTCGTGCTGCTTTATCTAAGAGTATCGCATGCCCTAATTAAACAATTGATAAAATTATTAAAAAATTGGACTATAGTGTGGATTCGATTCCTACTCCAGGAAATGGAATTTTTCATTTCCTGGGTTTGGTAAAAAGGCAAAGCACGGCGTTGAGTTCCGCCACTCAGCACGCAATGCCTCCATTCGGCGGAAATTGGGGAACGGAGTGCCTTAACACTAGGTTCCCTCTACCTACCCTGCTATATGCGGGAGACAGCGTGAAGCTATGGACTGTCGATATGGCCTTAAGATATAAAAATATAGGGTAGACAGAGAATATAGCGTTAAGACAGTATATTCTTTGTTTCGTATTCGAGATTTTGCGTATTGAGTGGCAGAACTCAACGCCGCAGTATCAACCGTAGTGAAGAAATGAAAATAATAGAGGAATACATTATCCATATCAATTATGTTAATAAACAATAACTATATAACATACATATTTGTATAAATACATAATAAAATTTAAATAACGTATAATGTGTATGCTTAT
>JAKGSA010000008.1:14123-25129 GCA_033558755.1 Philaethria dido | reverse complement strand
ATTTTAACTTCACACTGTATCCCGCATATAGCAGGGTAGGCAGAGGGAACCAGAGAACCTAGTGTTAAGACACTACATTTTCTTTCCGTTCCCCACTTCCCGCCGAAAATTATAATAATTATAATGTATAAAATATCTACTCTTTAAAAAAATAAATTAAAAAAGGATCTTTTAAATATAACATATGGGATATTTATGCCAAATTCTACATGAATTTCAGTCAGGCCGTTAGTTAAAACCACTTGGCAGTTATGTTAAAAACAAGGCAATACATCTTTCAGCCTAATAGAATCTAGAACATTCCAAGTGATAAGATAGAGAGATAATGATTTGTAGGTGAAGTCAATGTCAGTGTGTCACGTGAAAAAATCTGTTGAGATGCTGTAAACGAGACTGAAACCGAAATAAAAATGCATCAACTTTATACATTTATATGTATATTTTTACCCGATTTAAATAAAGAGGAGTTACTTAACTAGATTGTATTTTATTGTACTGTTTTCTGGCTGAACCAATATTCATGATAATCTTTTTTTAAAATAGCTAGTGTTTCTCATGTAGTCCAATTTAAATAAAATTAAGATTTGACAGGTAGTTTTTTATTTCGGTAACAAAGCAAAGCGCGGCGTTGCGTCCTGACACTCAGCACGCAATGCCTCAATTCGGTGGAAAGTGGGGAACGGAGTGTCTTAACACTAGGTTCCCTCTGGCTTCCCAGCTATATACGGGATAGAGCGTAAAGCTATGTATGTATGTTTTTTAGTATTCGTTATAACTGTGCATTTTGTAAGAAGTACATATTCTTTTCTTGTTAAAATTTTTATATATTTTTCCTAAGAAACTTATCGTTGTAAATAGTTAAGAAGAATATCCTCGAATTGGTGCCAGTTCGAGTAAATCTTAAAAGGTTTCGTAGGCATTAGGCATGGCCTTAAGAAGCCGTAGCTACAAGCGACCCTGAGCAAACAAGTTCAGTTAAGATTCTTGGCGATAACTTATGATTTTTCATATATATCTATATTTTGTATGTATTAAATATCATATATATTTAGTATATTTTCAAAAAAATTATATTTCAAAGTAATCGATTACGTTATTTAAAGAAATTTCTATAATATTTGAACGTTACTAACTGGAAATTTTCCACTAATCTATACTAACAATTCATTGTTTTAGTCGACCTTCGTTTACTCCGTGAAAAACATATATTAAGTTAATTACGCGTAAAATATGTGTCTGCCTACAATGTCTTGAAAATCATTATCTATATGTGTTAGATTATTATTTATATGACTAGATGCAACTATAGTGGATATATAACATTTAGGCGCGCATTTATAACCTACGACCCTGTTATCTTCTTGCGGACATGGTCAAAGTCAGAATAAAAAATCAATTTATATTACAAAAAAGTATATATATATACATATAAAAAATTATTAAAATTATTTAATAAATTATTAATTTTAATCTATATTTATTTTGTTCTTCTATAGGTCTAAAACATTTAACAGTTTAAAAAAAATTGGCTAAGTTTTTTTTTTTGCAAAGGTCTTAAGACAAGGATGCCTTTGAATTGAGGATATTCGAATAAAATACCGTTACGAGTTACAAGCAAATTTGCTGACCATGTGCCAACAATTTTACCTTTTTTATGACCATGTTAAAGTAGAAGATTAATGTAAGACAGTTCATTTAAAAAATACAAACTTGCAAGGATTTTGTGACAATCGATTTAATTTCACATTCAAATTTATTAAAAAACAAATAATATATATATTTTTATTATCTCTGCTATATACAATTTAAATTTATGATCAGAAACATTTACTGCTTTTGTCTAAATGTTTTTTTTTTTATGTAGACAGTAAATTCAAAGCGTCATTACATTTTTAATGTGTAAAGTACAAAACTGGAACGTTTGTTTAAAATTTGAAAGCCCTTATCAGTTATTATGTAACAATATTCTCAATCTTTTCATATATACAATTAATACTTATTAAAGAAAATAACTGCTCCATTTTTGATAGAAGAATAAGCGTTTTCGAGATTTATGGTAAGGATTAAGATATTAAATATTTTAATTAATAAAAAATAAAATTTTATTCAATATAATCATATTTTATACGTTTAAATAGATATTTATTTCATTAATTTAATACAAATGTGCAAAATGTCTATGAGTCAACTATATGATACGCGCGGCATCTTTTAATAGCCCTCCCTGATTTATATAACACTTTATAAAATATCGGCATCGAATTATATTAAAAGGATTATTTATACTAAAATACTATAATATTTGTAGATTTAAACTCAAAATAGTTTCATTCATTACATAACTACGAACTCAAAATGTGGTGAGAAGGTTATGTATAAATTTTAAACCAACATTTTGTTATATGACTAAGGGTGAATAAAATTTTATTTTTTAAAAATTATTATATATTGAAATTACCTGTATATCGATTAATTTTGTAGAGGTGATCCTGAATAGAGCCATTTTTAAACCCACCGAGCGCTAACCAACACACAATTAAGGTACACCTCGCTATCGATCGTATTCGCGAGTGGAATTTTAAAATGTTGGCTAACTTGTACGGTGGCGAGGCGAAACGTTTTGTTACGTACCAAATGGCGCTAAAAATGTTGTCATGCTGAATGCGAAAGATGGCGCTGAGATTAATATTAAGAAAAAACACATAAAATTAAAACTAATATTAAAAAAATTGTATATTTTAAGTCTAGAATATTTATAGTTGAATTTGTTGAAGTTAACTTTGTTTCTGTCAGAGGAACATAGATTATTATAGGTGTGTCAAATATTTTTTGTTTGTTAGTGATGGATAGTTGTATTTTTAAAGATGAGAGATTAGTTCGTAATTTGATTTAAAATATTTAATGTACTATTTGCGTTCAAAGTCAGTCTTCTAAATTATTTAATAGCATTTTCTAGGAAACCACTGATACTATTCTAGTAGAGTCATAACTTGTCAAGTGATGCTAAATTTATAAAAACATTAACAAGTTTACATTTTTATGTTAATAACATATACCAGATAATGACATAATTTCTAATAGTTAAATAAACCTGTATTTTCATAATATATACTTCCTTATTAAATAATATTAAATAAAACATTTTTTTTTAATCATTTAGACATACGTAAACAATGTTATAATGTTTTTGATTTTATGGAATTAATAAATATCATTCCTTGTTTATATATAATTTCTTTCACTCTATAATGTATATTATTTATATTATACAAAATTAAAATATATATATATTTATATAATCTATGATTATTAATATATCATAGATTACGGATGTATTTATAAGCTGCGACGAATGACTTATATTTGAGCATTAAACGAACGCCAATGTCATTGTTTTATTTAAATTATTTTATTGCTAACGATACCATTATAAGCGATGGTAGTCTAGAAATTAGTTTGTTATAACGTTCGTGCACTAAAAAATATAAATTTTAAAATGAATTGCCTCTTATCCTGTATTTTATTTTCATTTTATTTAATTATATTAGTGAAATGTGGTAACCATTTTCATTTAGGTCGTAGTAAAGGCGGTAACTTAGGGGAGCCGGTAGGTGTTGAAGAACGAAATTTGCCACCCGCTCAATGGTTTACTCAAAAATTGGATCATTATAGACCTACAGACAAAAGAACTTGGCAACAAGTAAGATTATTATTTATATTTTCTTTTGTTTTACTTAATATGAGCATTAATCACTGATTAATGTTAAATATTCGTAGTTATTTTTTTATAGTGAGGGTATTTTTCAATTACTTTTTTATGTATACGTGTCTCTTGCTTATTGAATTTTTTGATCATTATTTAGTTCCGAATTATCTGCAATATAGTATGTATTGTTGTATATTATTTTAGAGAATCTAATCTAAATTATACATACAATCATACATAGCTTCACGGTGTATCCTGCATATAGCAGGGTAGGTAGAGGGAACCTGATGTGTTAAGACACTCTGTTCCCCTCTGTACCCCACTTTCCGCCGAATTGAAGCATTGCGTGCACAACAACAACGTGACACAACGTGAACTCAACGCACACAACGTGAACTCAACGCCGCGTTTAGCCGTTTTACCAAACCCAGGAAAATGAAAAAATCCATTTCCTGGAGAGGGAATCAAACCCACAACCTGTCGCGTTTACAGTCGCATGCTTGTGCCTCTGTGCAATGACAGGCAGTATAAATAATGTGATACATTAAATATTTTATAACATAATTAATTGGTGGAGAATAAACTGTCTTGACACTAAACTACCCTACAATACAAAAAAAAAAATGTTCCAGCGCTATTTTGTGAATGAAAGCTTCTATGATTTTAATAATCCTGGGCCTGTTTTCCTAATGATTGGCGGAGAAGGCACAGCAAGTCCAAAATGGATGGTAAAAGGAACTTGGATTGATTATGCAAGAGAATTTAATGCATTGTGCATTCAATTGGAACATCGGTACTATGGGGAAAGTCATCCTACTGAGTAAGTTTTCTTTTTGCTTATAAATTATTATAATTTTTTTAATGAATTCATAAGTAAATCACAATAGACTAAGCCTTTACTTTTTTACACTAATTTTTAATTATTTATTCATCTTATATAAATATAATTATTCTGAACTATGCCAAAATAATACCTAAGTAGCAAGTTTGTGTTCTTAAAATGATGATAAGTATATAAATTATTATATTATTCTTATATGTATGTCATTGTCTTTTACAATTTTTTTTAGCTTTACCCACTACCTGTTGCATTTACAGGTCATATACTTGTGCCTCTGTGCCACAACAGGCTTTTTTACAATTAATATGCACAGTAGCTATTATATTATTTATATATTTAATCATTAAATATCAATAATATATATTGAAAATAAATATAGTACTTGTGTGTTTGATCATCGCTTAGGATTAGTATTTCGTTTAAATTCTACTCTAAACTCTGTTATGTTGGAGTGTCTTAACACTAGGTTCTCAGGTTCCCTCTGCTTACCCTGCTTTATGCGGGATACAGCGTGAAGTTAAAAAAAAAAAAAAATATATATATATATATATATAAACTCTATTATACTCTAAAAGTGGTGAAAAATGGAGACTGTAGTGTCTTAACACTAGGTTCTACCTTTTTAGCTATATATAACAATATGCGAGACATGAAATGAACCAAATTAAATATATATAATATATATAATATGAATAATATGTAAACATTTAGTAACAAAATGCCCTTATTGACTTTAGATAAACTATTCTTTGTTAGTATGTTTTGTTTATCAGGTTGGGAATAACCTATATGATAACAGTGACTTTGTATATGTCAATGATTTTAATAACTTTAAAATGAAGCTTAGAAATATATTGGAGTTTTATCATTCTAGTTGAAAGCTTAGTGGCACTTTCGATAAAACCTAGTATGGAAACACTATAATCTCATCATTTTGACCGATTTAGGGACATTGTGAGTTAAGTTTGTGTGTAGTTTGCCTTACCAGATCGAGTAAATGAAAATACTTTAAGTATATATGTAAAATAACTGCTTAAAATAAGATGCGCCAAAAGTTTTTTTTTTTTTTTAAATCTACTTAAGAATCATTATTTAAATATTTAATTTTGGGCCTTTGTTTATTTATTTATTTTCTTTTGACACATATAATCTCTATAATGTTTATATATGTATGTATGTATGTATGTATGTATGTATGTATGTATGTATATAATTATGTATTTAGTTTGTATTTTGTATTAATATATATTTAATATTTTATATATATGGCAGCCTAATTGTACGCTATATTTATACTTCTCTGTTATTTGTTTATTTGTGTGCAATTAAGAATATTTGTATTTGTATTCCCCTGAGTGCTAATCAAACCCACGATCAACCCACAATCGAAATCACATTGAATCGCATTGAAAGTCAGAGGGTGTATACTACATCATAATAGCTAAACATATACTGTTTTTATACAGTATTATTTAATGATTATTTTAAATATATTTATAAAAAAAAAACTCCCTGTCGTGGCGCAGAAGCACAAGCGTGCGACTATAGACACAGTTAGTAAGTAAGACAGGTTGTGAATTCGATTCCCACTCCAGGTAATGTAAAAGTTTAGTATTTTTATTTCTTGCGTTTGGTAACAAGGCAAAGTGCGGCGTTGAGTTCCGCCACTCAACACACAATACCTTAATTCGGCGGAAAGTTGGGAACGGAGTGTCTTAACACGTCGGTTCTCAGATTCCCTCAGCCTACCCTGCTATATGCGGTATACAGCTTGAAGCTTTATAAAAATAAAGGTCATATTTATAATTACAGTGATCTCAGCACAAAGAATTTACAATATCTATCATCAAGTCAAGCTTTAGCAGATTTAGCATATTTCATAAATGCAATGAATGTTAAATACAAGTTTAATAGAGAAGTCAAATGGGTGGCCTTCGGAGGCTCATATCCTGGATCTTTAGCCGCCTGGCTGCGGCTTAAATATCCACATTTAGTGCATGCAGCTGTTTCATCTAGTGGCCCACTGGTTGCTAAAGTTAATTTTATGGGTATGAATCTTGTTTTTTTTTTTTTAACAATGTGGAAAGGAAAAATCTAGTGTTGAGTTCTGTTCTCCACATATTTTTTAAATTGAAAATGACTGTAGCGGCGCAGAGGCACAAGCGTGTGATTGTAAACGTGACAGGTTCTGGGTTCGATTCCCACTCCAGGAAATGTATCCCTCAATTCGGCGGACAGTGGGGTATGGAGTGTTTTAACACTAAGTTCTCAGGTTCCCTCTGTCTACCCTGCTATATGTGGGATACAGCGTGAAGATAAAACAAAATGAGTTCATACTTATATGGTACAACTAGGTGTTCCCCGCGGTTTCGCTCGCGTGGTCAATGACAGTCCATAGTGCATACTGTATTATATGTCCTTTTCAATATCTCTAAGAATGTTAAATATAGATTATTAGAACCTTATTATTCATCCTTATCGCTTAACATGAAATGTTGGATGAAATATATGTACATATGTCAGTTGTTATGCATACAATGTATGTATTTCCTTGAATGTGTGCATTCCAAATTTATTAGATAAAGTCATTAAAAACACATTTTTACGACAGATATTTTAAATTTATTTACTGCAATAACTTCTTTATTTTTTTTTTTAATTTTGATTATTTGCTATATAATATATAAATATTTAAAGTAAGGAATTTTTTTGAAAATTCATTTGAGAATATTTTAACGATCTTTTTATTTTTTTTTTATACATAAATAAATACTCTTTTATATAAATACCTAAAGCAAAAACTTTGTACCCCTTTTTACGAAAATTAAACGGACGGAGGAACATGAAACTTGGCACAATTATAGTTTATATAGAGAAGGAGTGCAGAATGCAAATATTTTTTTAAAATAATGCATAATTTTATCAATTTGATTGTACATTTACACACACTACCATGCGTTTGACATCCATGTTTATAGAAAGTGACATATAACAGCTAAAGACAACGCGTTGTTAACGCGTCCGTGGGGACACTAGTAGTAATATTTAAGTATACCTAACTTTATTAATGTTATTATTATTATTGCAGAATATTTCCAAGTTGTAGTAAATGCGTTAGAGGAAAAAACAGGTGATACAAGATGTGTTGATCAATTAAAAAGAGCTCACCAACAGATTGAGGCCAAAATGAAAAGTGATCCGGGTACTATAGAAAAGGAATTTAAGTAAGTATTGATTCGAATTTTATCATTATATTTGTTTTTTTAGTTTCACGCTGTTTCCCGCATATAGTAGGGTAGGCAGAGGGAACCTGAGAACCTAGTGTTAAGACTCTCTGTTCCCCACTTTCCCCCGACTTGAGGCATTGCGTGCTGAGTGGCGGAACTCAACGCCGCGCTTTGCCTTGTTACCAAAGCAGGAAATGAAAATACTAAACTTTTACATTTCCTGGAGTGGGAATCGAACCCACAACCTGTCGCGTTTACAGTCGCACGTTTGTGCCTTTGTACCACGACAGGTGTATATACAATAGCTTATTATTAGCCATGCGATCTTATTTATTTTTATATGTAATATAATTTAAGTTGTCTGAATGTTTTCATATGCATTAAGTAGTTACTTGATTAAATAACGAACATAATTATAAAGAACAAAAAATCCGACTGAACCAATTCTTCAAATTTAGGAAGCAAATACAAATAAAGTAAGCTATAAAAGCTAGTTATGTGCTATATATTTGAAATGTGCTTAATAAGTCCCATCAACGATTTTTTTGTTTTTATTCATGACATAATACCTCTAGAGGGCGCCATATTGAATTAAAAGTGACGTCACATATCTAAGAACACTTGAAGTATCAATACTTATCTAACGTCGCCTTAATTATACAAATCGGTCCAGGGGCTTGGAAGATATGAGGTGATAAAGAATATTACAAACACAACCCTCCTCTAACAGTCGGGTAAAAAGTAAATTTAACAAACCATTATAGTTGCAAGTTGGTTAATGAGTACAGTGATCTATTAGATATTCATATAGATTCAATCAATAAGATTCGATTAATGTTAAATACAAAATACCAGTCTTGTTAAATATTTTTTTTTAACGTCACACTCTTGCTATTTTTTTTTCTGCGTTTTTTTTTTCTTATTTGCACTTAGGAATTTATTTTGTTTTAACTAAGCGTGATGTATCTGCCTATAAGTGATAGATTAAGTCCTGTGTACTGAATATGTTGTATGTACTGTGTAAACAAACATTGGTGGATCAATAAATAAATAAATAAATAATTATTATTTGAAAAAAAAATGTATTCATCTAAATCTAATTAATTCCAGGGTCTGCAAACCTTTTGCCAAAGCAAAGGAAAATGATATCAAAAATTTTTACAATTCGATAGCAGATGATTTCGCTGATCTAGTTCAGTATAACGAAGACAATAGAATGAGTGCTGATCCCAAATATAAAAATATTACTATAAATACCGTGAGTATTAAATAATAATTACTAATGACTTCACGCTTCACGCTTTATCACGCATAGTATGGTAGTGAGAATGAGACATTGCGTGTTAAATGGCGGATTACAACGCCCTCTATTGTCAAACCAGAGCGGGGAAATGAAAATAATTTAAATATAATCATTTTTTAAGTGAAAATTGATAATTAAAACGTTTATTTTATTTTCAATCAATTCATGCTTTTTTTTTAAGTTTTTTTTTTTTAAATTTAATATATCGAATTTAATATTGCACCTTTATTACATATAGTTATCTATTTTAAAAAGTCATGTTTTGGAAAAGATTTTTTTTTTTAAATTTATATTCTTGTTTTAATCAGTCGATAAAGATACTAGATTAAGTCGTTGTGTTAAGTCGTTTCGTAGCAAAAAATCAAAATCATGATTTTTTTGAATAGATCCCTATAATTCTAAAAGTGCAATATATTGAATAATAATAATATTTAATATATATTTCCTGTTCTTTTTTTTTTATTTTTTTTAATGTATTTTCGTAATAATCATTTGCAATGATTTTCAACAACTCGTATATTTTTTTTTATATGCGTACTAAAGGCTGGTCTTGAAGTGTTTGCTTC
This sequence comes from Philaethria dido, assembly GCA_033558755.1. Lineage (NCBI taxonomy): Eukaryota > Metazoa > Arthropoda > Insecta > Lepidoptera > Nymphalidae > Philaethria > Philaethria dido. The sequence continues at coordinate 15,486 of JAKGSA010000008.1, read as the reverse complement.
TTGCTTTATTTTGAATTCTTAAATCAATGTTCTATAATTGTTGTTTTTACATGAATATTTTTCTTTTTGTCTTTATTGTCTGCTTTTATATTGTAATGCTTTCATAAATTAAATATAATAAGTCTGCTTTCAATGTTTTATGAGTATTTCGATGACAGGCGTGTATAAGTTGATAAGTTTAATATATATACATTTCTGGCTTTTTTTAATCTAATCATTTCTTCACTTTTTATAATGATTAAAACATTATATTAGCCAGTTGATTTGTCAACCTATTCACGCTTGTATGGATTTAAATGTTATTGTATGGCGGCAGTTCTTTTTTTATTTAAAAAAAGATTAAGTTAGAGGCTTCGTTGGAGAATTTTTGCAAATAGAAATGAAATATTTGTATTTTTTTATTTTTATTATATTATGGCAATCAAAATGATTTGACAACTGTATTATTTATCCTTTTGTATAGATACTGATAAAAGATTATGGTTTACTTAAATATTCTAAGTTGTTTTCTTATAACATTAGCTTTTTGCATTTCTTTTCCATATCTATATATATTAATATGTGAAGCAAAAACTATGTACCCGTTTTACGAAAATTACGCGAACGCAGGAGCATGAAATTTGGCACACTCATAGTTTATATAGCGAAGGAGTGCAGAATGATAATATCTTTTTGAAATTACACGTAAAATATATATTAAATAAGTAAAATAAATGTTACACACATTACCATGGTTTGACATTCATGCTTATATAAAGTGATATATACATTACTAAAGATAACGCGTTGTTAACGCGTCAACGGGGACACTAGTAAACTATAACTGTGCCAAATTTGATACTCCTAGAGTCCAGTATTTTCAAATTGGTACAAAGTTTTTCCTTCACATATATATAATGATCAATATCAGAGACAGCTTGGAATATTTATCTTATTTTATGATAAATGTTGTTGCTTATTAGATTATTCAATGTATGATTATTTTATTTTATTTGAAAAGAGCAACTGTTGAGTTTCTTGCCGGTTCTTCTCAGCAGAACTGCCTTCCGAGCCGGTGGTAGCTTTCGTTAGGACTGACACGACTGACATCTTTTGTAAACAACGATTCGAAAGTGCTTGTAATAGCCTATTTGAATAAAGAATATTATGATATTTGGTCTTATGCATTCTAAATGTTTTATATTATGGCTGCAAAAATGCTATAATTTTTTAGCTTTTACTCCTATTTTTGTCTATTATGTAATATCTTCGACATATTGTTCTCTAAGAATGAAAATGACATATATTAAATTTGTTTATGACATCTGATTTTTTAAATTTGACCAAATAACATTGCGCGCACCCTATATACCAAGAAAAATAT
>JAKGSA010000008.1:0-14022 GCA_033558755.1 Philaethria dido | reverse complement strand
ATATATATATATATATATATGTATGTATGTATATATATATTCGACATTGCACGGTAATTCCCTATAAATTACAAAAATCTAATTTTATTTTCATTCTTAGAGTATGCTATAATTATATTGCCATTGTTTTCAGAACGGAGTTATGTAAATTAGTTGTTTTCCTGTTTGTTGTCATAAAATGCAATAAACAAAGAAATATAGGTACTTATTTATGTAAGAACTAATATAGTTATATTTCATATTTTAAATATAGTTTAAATTTATGTAACTGAAGAGAAAATATGAAGTATGTTAATAATTTAGAAACCATTAAAGGACCTTGTATTCATAGTGATATGAACTGGACTTAATTTATTGTTCTACGACGTGGCGCAGAGGCACAAGCGTGCGACTGTAAACGCGACAGGTTGTGGGTTCGATTCCCACTCCAGGAAATGTAAAATTTAGTATTTTCATTTCTTGGCTATGGTAACAAGGCAAAGCGCGGCGTTGAGTTCCGCCACTCAACACGCAATGCCTCAATTGGGCGGAAAGTGAGGAATTGGAATTGTTGAAAGAGAATGGAGTGTCTTAACACTAGGTTCTTTGATTCCCTCTGCCTACCCTGCTACATGCAGGATATATCAAAATGTACTCTTTAAGTACCTCTAAGAATATTTGTACAAAGTTTCATGATAATCGGTTGAGTAGTTTCAGTGAAAGTGTAAGAAACAAACTTACATTCATATATTATCATTGTTATAGTAACGGCCATATTGTAATTTAAATTTAAAAAAAAATATAATTATTTAAGTAAATGAGGTCTGTTTTAATGTTGAAACTCTTTTATTATGATTTGAACTGATGTTATTTGCTCAGGTGAGAGTTGATAATATTAATGAGTAGTTGTAATGGCGTTGATAAGACCTTGGATATATTAAATTAATATTTAAACATTGTAATTTATTTCTTTAATAGAATTGTTTTCGTAGGGTTGTAAAAATGTAATGAAAGAATATATATGGTATAGAAGAGTTATATATATATAAGAGAGCAGATATATATATATATATATATATATATATATAAGAGTTCATATATATATATATATACATATATATATATTTATAAAAACTGATTGTTTGGTTAGAGCGCTTATACGTTACTCAAGAGGCGCGGGTTCGAAACCTAATATGTTGAAATTTATATACGTTTCTATATAGTTTTGTAGTTAGTTATTTAAGTTTTAGTTTATTAAGGATATTTTTGAAAATTTTCAAAATGTGTCGAAATTGAAAGGGCCTATTTTAAAAAAAATGTATTAAAGTGCCTTTCCAAATTTCTAGGATTTTTCTTTAATGGTCGTAATTTCCGAACTGCATGGGATAGTTTTTTTCTGAATTTTCATATGATGACTACAATCAATCTTGTTACCATGTTTCGGCTAGACGTTGAGATACGGTACAGTGGAACAGCTGTAAACGCGATTGGTTGCGGGTTCGATTCCCTGTCTAGAGAAAGACTATATTTAAATGTAAAATGCGAAAACGCATTTTTTTTTCAATTCAGACAGAAAGCGAAGAAAAGCGTTTGTTGAAACAGGCTTCCCTCTGGTTTGCGAAAGAAATCGTGTTTCTGCTTAGTTTACTGTTTATTTATACTAGTGTTCCCGTTGACGCGTTAACAACGCGTTGTATTTAGCAATGTATATGTCACTTTATATAAACATGGATGTCAAACCGTGGTAGTCTGTGTAACATTTATTTTATTAATTTAATATACTTTTTATGCAAAATTTAAAAAATTATTGGCATTCTGGAATCCCTGTCTATATAAACTATAGGTGTACCAAATTTCATACTGCTCCGTCCGCGTAATTTTCGTAAAAAGGGGTCTAAAGTTTTTGCTTCACTTATTTATATATAGATATAACATATGTTAATTTAGAAATCAATTAGTAAATTTGAAGGGTCTTTTCCACCCCATATTCAATCAAGGGCCTTGTCAACAGCCCCAGGCGTTTAAGCGAATGGTAGTCCATTCAATTACTATAGTTACTTATATTATTTGTAAAAAGGGTCCCTTTGACTAACCCTTAATAAAAAGTTCTTTGATGTTCGTGATTATTAAAAGCTTTTGATTGACTAACTTCAAAAAGTAAGGAAGTTATCAATTAGACAATTTTTTTCGTGTATGTGACGGCTTAACTCTTTACTGTATGAACTATATGATACCTTTTTTATATACTAGTGTCTCCGTTGACGCGTTAACAACGCGTTGTCTTTAGTAATGTATATGTCACTTTATATAAACATGGATGTCAAACCATGGTAGTGTGTGTAAAGTTTATTTTGTTAATTTAATATACTTTTAATGCATTATTTAAAAAAAATTTAGCATTCTGCACTCCTTCTCTGTATAAACTATAAGTGTGCCAAGTTTCATGCTCCTCCGTCCGCGTTATTGTCGTAAAAAGGGATCCAAAGTTTTTGTTTCACGTATTAATACAATGATTAAGTTTAGCCGATATTAAAAATATATTATTAAGAAAACTTTATTCTGTCTGTATTTTATTCTATCCAAAAATACTATATAGATGTTAATGTGTGGAATTAAATGCTGTTGATGCTCGCTCAGGAGGCTTATCGTTGCTGTAAATTTATTTGAAAAGAGCAACTGTTGAGTTTCTTACTGGCTCTTCTCAGCGGAAATTTTCAAGTTTATTTATATTTGTATTTAAATAATGTTTGTAATAAATGTAGATATTTATATTATATCAGTGAATACACCAAGATTGTATTACAGGTTTTTTTTTGAATATAAAGCGATTTAAAAGTTAGACAAAAATTTTTGTACTTACATTATATCGCTTTTCCGGAACAATAATGACGTAACTGAATTTTGCGAAATAGACTTAAGCACATAGAGACAATGAAATAAAATCATTGATATCCCTTAATTCCTTGTAATACATATCCATATATGTTACATGTATGGGGACAATGCCAAAGTTATTCGCATTCAAGAATTTGTGAACTGTAAAGGTACATTTCAGTTTCTGACACCTCCTGAACAATTTCAAAATCCGCAAAGTGGGGAACGGAAATGTTGAAAGAGAATGGAGTGCCTTAACACTAGATTCTCTAGTTCCCTCTGCCTACCTCGCTATATGCGGGATACAGCGTGAAGTTAAAAAAAAATATGTCATTGTTGCTCCGGAGCAGCGATATCGTAAATGTTTTCTTAATGTTAAGTTTAATGTCCGTAGCAGACGTGAATATGCTAATCAATAATTAATTCTGTTTTATATTATTTAAATATTTTTTTACCTACAAATATTTGTATTTTTCATATAATAAATAAGGAATTTCAATTTATTAACCTATTCACGCTTGGTACGTATAAAAAAACGAACATTACAATATTAAAAGCAGATATTAAAAAAAGTTTTGTTTCTACTTAACTGATAGTCAATGTATAATAACAATTGTAATTTTTCAAGACATGGTTTTCAATTATATATATATATATATATATATATATATATATAAGAGTAGTTAGTTAGTATACATATATATATATATATATATATATATATATATATATATATATATATAACCTATTTATTGTATAATATTTATTTTTATTTATTGTATATCATTTATTTTTATACTACTTTATTAAATAAATAAAAAGTAATCACTACGAGAACAGCCTTTAATTTTCCGATTAATCCATATAGTAACATTGCTAATAACTATTATTATCTATTATTATTCTATATATTAATGTATATCTTGCGTTTTACGATACTTAAAGAGAAAAAAAATTGCGAGTTGTTGAGTTGAGTTGAGTTCCTCTACTCAACTCATAGCTATGTCTCGATTTGGGGTGGAAAGCGGGGAAAGTAGTGTTTTGACACTAGGATCTCTCTGGCAATTAAATCGGTGAGTGCAGAAGCAACGTAAGTCACAAAAAATGCAAAAATCCATCGATTCGAATCGAGTTAATCGATTTAAACTAGCTTAAAAAGTCAAGATGCGTGCTGTTTTTCTCCCTCCTGCAAAATTTGGAAATCCGGACTTAAGTTGTTTCTGCACTCGCCGATTCATTTCTGGTATACGGGGAAATTTCTATGAAGATAAAAACTAATTTTCTATTTCAAAGGTCTAATAACAACGGTGGAAAAGTCCATCTAATGCAATTTACAAAATAATATAATTTTTTGAATGGCATAATGTATTTCGTTCGCCTGTCGTGGCGCAGAGGCACAAGCGTGCGACTGTAAACGCAACAGGTTGTGGGCTCGATTCCCACTCCAGGTAATGGAATTTTTCATTTCCTGGGTTTGGTAAAAAGGCAAACCGCGGCGTTAAGTTCCGCCACTTCGCACAGTGAAAGTGGGGAACGGAGTGTCTTAACACGTCGGTTCTCAGGTTCCCTCTGCCTACCCTGCTATATGCGGGATACAGCGTAAAGCTATGTATGTATGTATTTCGTTAAGTATAATTTCGATATAGTTTATTTTGATCAGTATTTTAATCGTTAGCTATGTCGGTTAATTTGGAATCTTAAAAAATATAATGGACTGCTGCCTTTGTTATTATAACCCTGATTTGTGGAGTTTGTAACTATTAATACTGGATTTTGCATAACTGTACTCAAGTGGACTGGACTGTTTCCCCTAACATTTTTAAAAAATACATTCGAACCAGTAACCCCCGCAACAGTTTTAAATACTAACATTTTGACTGATTGACAATAAAAATATAATATCTTTTACACATTAGGTATGTGAAATGTTAACAAAAACAAACAGTCCAGCATATAGAAAACTAGCGGAGTTCAATGCTATTGTATTGGAAAAGTCGAATCAGTCGTGCTTAGACTACAGTTACGATAATATGATAAACGATTTGAGGAACGACACGTGGGGATCTGAAGGAGGTATGTATATACGTGAAAAACATTATTATCTGTATACCCTGTCGTGGCGCAGAGGCGCAAGCGTGCGACTGTAAACGCGTCAGGTTATGGGTTCGATTCCCACTCCAGGATATGTAAAATTTAGTATTTTCATTTCTTGGGTTTCGTAACAAGGCAAAGCGCGGCGTTGAGTTCCGCCACTCAACATGCAATGCCTCAATTTGGCGGAAAGTGGGGAACGAAATTGATGAAGAGAACGGAGTGTCTTAACACTAGGTGCTCTGGTTCGCTCTGTCTATCCCGCTAGATGCGGGATATAGCGTGAAGTTAAAAAAAAAGAAAAAAAAGTCTATATATATCTATATATACTAGCGTTCTCGTTGACGCGTTAACAACGCGTTGCCTAGCAATGTATGTGTCACTTTATATAAACATGGACGTCAAACGTGCTTGTGTGTGCAACATTCATTTTATTAATTTAATATACTTTTTATGCATTAGTTAAAAAAAATATTAGCATTCTACAGACAGACTAAATCCAAAGTTAATGATAGTTTTATTTTAATTAAAAAAAAATAGACTTTCTTTTCAATAAAAAAAAAAAATTCTATCGATGTCTAAGTTCTTGGACGATAAATTTTTTTTACTATTCATATGTACCCTACCTTATAATTTATGTATACTGGAGCTTCACACTAAATTAGTTAATATTTTTAGTGATGTTCATAAGAATTTCAAATTAATTTAAATTAAACAATAAAGTCAATGGAGAACGGAATGTTGACATTATATTATATCTTTGACTCTAAAAGCGTAAAGTTAAAAAAAAACAAAGCAACCAAAATTAAATAAAATTTTATTAATTAATAATTTACACATAAAAATTTTATTATTTTTAATATAAACATAAATAATGAATGAACCACTTATAATTTTAAAATCCTCGATTCTGCTCCAGGAAATGTGCACTTGGTATTTTCATTTTCCTGATTAGGTAACAAGGCAAAGGTGAAAAAGTTGAGTTCCGCCACTCAGACGCAATGCCTCAATTCGGCGGAAAGTGGGGAACGGAGTGTTCAACACTAGGTTTTTGTGATTCCCTCTGCCTACCCTGCTTGCTATATGTGGATACAAAAGTGTGAAGTTAAAAACAACCAACACCAACAATTATTGCAATAATAATAGTTAAGATTTATTAGTCTGTGGTTACAGACAAGATTTTAAAGTATATCCCTAAACAAAAAAGCAAAGTTAAAATAATGTATAATTAATTAATAATGAATTACATATTGTAATGAAATATTTATTACCTATTTTGAAAATGCTTGAAAAAAATAAAATTATTGCTTTTGTTAATGGTTTTGGTTCTAATAATTGCTGCAATATTAGTATTTCTATTTAGGATTTATATAGTATATATATATATATATATATATATATATATATATATATATAATTTTAAATTTGCTTTTCCTCACCTATATATGTATATCCTATATGAAGAAGGTTGGTTGGAAGAGAATGCTAATTAGCGATAAGCCCGCCTTTTTTTATTTTGTGCCCAATAAAGAATTTGTAAATAAATAAATAGTCTGTGGTTAAAGAAGAGTTTGAAGTATATATCAATAAATTTATAAATTGATTTTTTCTTCTATTTCCATATTATTCAACTACTTAATAAATAAGATGTTATTGAGTATAGTAATTTATTCATTACATAATAATCCAATTTTAATACCCATTAATATATTAAAAAAAAAAAAACAATTACACTTATCAACCTATTCACGCTTAAACGAATGTGTTTTTGTTTTTGTAATACAAATCATTCTGGAATTGTTAACAAAAAAAATATCATATTAAAAAAATTACAGTTTTTATAAAAAAGTCAATAGCTTAAATAATTAGCGATTATTTAAATAGATAATAGATAAAAAGAGATATATTTTTTAATACTAATTTAAAATAGCGCGATGGCCCGGAAGCCATTAGTGAGAAAAAATTTGCATACACACTTGTTGTTCTTCTACTATAATATAATTCAACATGAACTGAACACTTAAATCGCTTTTAGATCTAGGAAGTTTACACATTATAAAATCTAAAAATCTAGACCATAAAAATATGATAGGCCAAATTTTATTTTGCAAAAAAAAAAAATTAAACGAAAAAAAAGAATAAAACAAAACAATATTAACTTACCTCGCTTTCAAACGAATCTCGTATTGTATCTTCGGTCATTTTTTATGTATTCTCATACAAAAATCACGAAATTTAAACGCCCTATAAAATTTCAGCACTCAATCAATAAACGCAACTAAAGGGCCGATCGGTATGTTTTTTCATCTAGAATCGTCAATCGCGACATTTTCATGCACTAGTGATGAATAATGCATATAAAATCATAAAATTTGCGAAATAATCCCAAAAAAATATTATTATTACTAATTTTTTAGTTAAAATTAGCCATTTTTGATATTTTGCGAATTTGTATGATCGTAATGTATGGGTAATACATTTTTGTATGTGCCATACAAATTGGTTTTTTTGTGTATTTAATTTGTTTGAATGGTTTTATATATATGTTATTCGATGTTTTTACGTTTTTTTTATTGTTATTGTTCACGAAAAGGCGATACAAATGGCTTAGTTACTATTAAGCTAGTTTTTAGGTTAAGAATAAAACCACATTTTGAGTACCTTTTACTATATTTTTATTACATCATAACTTGAATTGCTGTAATTTTTTAATTGTATATCAATAAAAGAAAACAGAAATAAAATTTGGAAATATTTTTTTTAATGGAACATTTATTAATGGAATTAATTTTTAATGGAACATTTTTTAATAAAACACGTGATTAAAGTTATTTTTTGGTAAAATTTGATGTCTAGTTAATTTTGCAGATTTGTATGATCGTAATGTATGGGACATACATTTTTTGTATGAACCATACAAATTGATCTAATTCTTTATTTAATTCATTTAAATGGTTTTATACTTATATATTAAAGTAAAAATGCTTCTATTTAATTATATTATTGTGAAATTCATGAATGCCTAGAAGAAAGTACGAAAAATTGGAAAAAATATAGGTTAGGAAATGGAATTACAAATAAAAATACATACCTTATGTACTTAATATTTTATTACATGATTATCTCAAATATAAGTTTTTAATATATTTTTTTATATTTACCTTGGTTTTTCTTAAAAACTTGAATTATTTACTTCTTGGATGATCCATACACGTTGAGCGATTGTTCTTGTATTTCTAAATTCTATATTGAAGTGTCTCATATCTAATAAAGTTATATTTACATGATATTTCCATCTGTTTTAGTTTATTTTTTATATATTAATAATTAATATTATTTAAATAGTTCTAATTAAAAACTGTTTTTTTTTTATAATCATAATAATTTATTTTGTGTGATACGGAAGATTTAGTGGGGAACGAAATTATTGTAAGGCAACGGAGTGTCGTTACACTAGGTTCTCAGGTTCCCTCTGCTTACCCTGCTATATGCGGGATACAGCGTGAAGTTAAAAAAAAAAACAAATGAAACTCTAGACTCTTTTTCTACATCAGATAACAATTTGTTTCCTTTTTCTATTTTCTTTACATAATTAAGATATGTATTACCCAACGCGATCATAACACGCTCCATTAAAGTTAAATTATTTTAAATAAATATTATATTATAAAAAATATATTATAATACTTTTTATTGGGACGTTATTGTTTACTAACGTTGAAATGATTTATATATATATATATATATATATATATATATATATATATATATATATTCAACAACTATAGCTATGATAAAAAGATAATTAATATATTGCCAATTTATTATGTCCCGTGTAAAGTTAAGATTAAGAGAGCATATCTCGCTTCAACAGGTGGTACTTCCCGTACTGTTTTTATATCTTTATCATATTCAAATGTATTTGGTTTCAAGGAATTTTTAAATTAAGTTTATCAATGAAAAAAAAAATGAATTTTGAAAATATAAAATAAATAAAAATTTAATTATATATTTTTTTTATTATTTTTTATGATCGAGTTAATTTATTGTATTAACCTCCTTATGAATTTTAATCTGTATCATCTATCTATCATTCCGATAGATGATTTTGACGTATGTCCACAAGTTGTTATTTTTTTAAGCAAATACTTGAAAATGTATGCCTTATTTAATCTATACTATATAAAGAAGTAAAAGAGAGTGTAAAATGCACATATTTACGAAAAAAATAGTTAGGGTGATGAAAAAACAGTAATAGAATAGGATATTACCATTTAATATATTTTTGGCTGCTTGCGAAGTTTGTTTGTCTGTATGTTTTTTGTTGTCTGTATCCGTGTTAGCATGAATGTGACAACAAGCAACTGTTTGACTGTTTATCTGTTTTCCTGTTTGCATCTATAGACATAGTATTTGTCACTACATATCTTCAGAAGCAATGAATGGATTGGAATGATTATTTTTTTGTATATTTTTTAAGTTTATGTAGGACTTAGGCTATAATTAATTTTGAAAATTGGAATTCCTGATGTTAAGCCCATAATAATAGACCAGCTAAAGCAGTCAGTTTCGTCAGTTGTATGTCAGTCACTCATTATAGCAAGCGTTTTATATACTCGTAGATTATGAGACAAAGAAAATTCCATCATACTGAACAACATTGCTAAGATACCATAGTAACCTAATCTCTTAATTCCCAACATCCAAGTCCAGGTTCCAGGTTTTTGATTTTATACGCAATCTGTGTTAAAAACTCTACTTGAGTTAAGTCTTGTAATTTTCTGTTCCTAATCATATTTTTCTGGTTTTTTATTTGTATATGTCAGCGAAAGCCTTATCTTCTTCTTATCTACATTTGGCAGCAGGGGCGGCTCTAGCTCGTGTGGCACCCGTGTGCAATGAAACTCGGGCGCCTCCTAAGCCTGCCCGCCGTCTCAGGGAGCGTCGCGGCGCCTCCTGAGACGACGGCGACTTCCGTCTGTATCCTCTAAGTCGGCAACGCATTTATAGTACATATAATACCTCTGGTGTTGTAGATGGGCGAAGGTAATCACTTACCATCAGGTGGTCCTTCTACTCGTTTGCCATCCGTTATTCATAAAAAAAAGTTTGCTTGACTGTTTGGCAGACTTATCATGTGTTCACAATACGTGTGCCGGTTATTAAAATCATTTATAAAACACATTACGCTCGGGCCTAATAAGTATAAAATAAATCCGTCCAGTAATTACAGAGATGAGCGTCTACTGGTAAAAAGCATAATAGCTTCACGCTTTATCCCGCATCTACACTCTTTCTTTTTGCCGTTTTCGAATAAAACAAAACAAGCAAAATCTTTCGAAAAATATTTATTGCTAATTTTTCATCTCTACATATTTTTTGTAAATATATTAAAGGTATTTTACTGTCTTTTTTATTAAATATTTGGATGCATTATCATATTATATTTTTATATATGTATACGACGATTAATAGTAGAAATGAGGGTATTACTAACTTATTGACCAAGCTATAGGAAAGTCGCTTAGTCGTTTAAGTTCGACTTGTATATCAATTAAAAAACATTAAAATGATAAGGAGCAAACCACAGTGAGGAGAGGTTAAAATGAAACACCATTTTTTATTTATTTTTATTTATGAGAAGACAAACTTTACATAAATGACACTTTCTTTATACATGATATTAGAAGATTTGAAACCTTAATAATATTATAATTTTATTATTCATAACAAGATAAAAATATAATACAGAAGTGTACATAAATTATATTAATAATTCGTAAGTTATCAGGAAGAGTGTATAGTGGCTTATACTTGTAACATCATTTTTTACTTAAATTTACTTGGCCAAATTTCCCCAAGGATGCATCTGTTGCATCGCCCAGAGTCTTTTAGTACTTGGTACATTTTCATTTCTTTCAAGACTTCTTTCACCAAATCTCCCTGTATTTTCTGTTCTGCTTTATAACACAAATTATATACTTGGTGTAAATTATCTGCCCCAGTTGAAGCTTGGCGAAGAATAGCCATCGTTTCCAGCTTGTCCCATAGCGTGGACATTCGAGGGCTCATTCTGTATACTTTTTGGAAGGTGTCCTCTTCGTCGCTTGTCGACTCGTCGCTGCCGCTGTCTCCCTGCAACAATAAAAAACATATATTTTATGTTATGTATTAAAAATCGTATATTAAATATACTCTTAAAGAATGGGTAAGAAATGTCTAAACTCACGTCAACTTTGCTTTCGCAATGCTCCATACTAAGAATGGGTTCGATTGGTTTTTGATCTGCTTGAGTTTTCGTTTTCATTATAACATCTTCATTACTTCGACGAGAAAACCGTTTCTTCGTGTCGGAGTATTCCTCCCTCATACCGGGCATCTCTGGTTCATTATGTTTATCTTTCAGTGTGGCCGCTGGTTGCTCAAATGGTTCCTCCTTCACATCAGACATATTCAAATTTTGAACATCGCTTCTCATATTTTCATTAGCAACAGGTTTCTTTTGAGTAAGCTCGTCTGCCTTTTTGGAAGTCTTGCTTTTTTTTGGATTTTTGGTTTTATTAATGGCACCCCGGCTCGCAGACATGTTATTAGTTTTAGTCTCAATCCTGGTTAAGTTGAAGACTCTGTTAGTTAGCAACTAGTTAGTAGACAACTAGCTCCCAGGTATCCTAGATCGCAATTGCCGTGTCAGCTTCCCGTCCGCGGGCACTATCGCCTTTGATTTACATCTGTGTTAATATGCGTATAAACTCACTCTGTTACGGTCCACAAGCAAACATTACTGAACGTCAGCTACATATGCAATTGCTTTCAATATTTAATATATTTTTGCCATAACAATAATAATTTTTTTTTAATTTATTATTTTATTTGTTTGTATGTTTTTAAACAGTATGTTTTCATTAATTAGAAAATATTTATTTTTATATTCATAATTTAAAGTGTTCTTTCAACATGCCTTTTGTGTAGAAAAGAAAAGCAATAATTAAACATTTTTTTACCTGTGTATTCCCAAATCTGAACATAGTAAGAAATTTTCAATTTGACCATATCCATATAGTGTTGACGTACATATATGCCAATAGCTATATTTACAAATTTCGTTATAACACAGACAGCTTTCTCTGTGTGTTACAAAATCAATACGGTATTGGCGTAAAACGCATGTGCAGTTGCATCCAATGGGAGATAGCCTAGCGTGGCGTCATAGTACTATACTACTGCGGACATTAGTTATGTATCTAGCACCCCCTGCACCACTCTTACCCCTTATGTGGGCTTTTATAGACAATGGGAAATTAATATCTTTGGAATTATGAAATTATATTAAGATAAATTACACCTGTCACGGCGCAGAGACACAAGCGTGTAAATGTGACAGGTTGTGGGTTCGATTCCCACTCCAGGAAATGGAATTTTTCGTTTCCTGGGTCTGGTAATAAGGCAAAGCGCGGCGTTGAGCTCCGTCACTCAGCACCCAATGCCTCTATTCGGCGGAAAGTGGGGAACGGAATTGTTGAAAGAGAATGGAGTGTCTTAACACTAGGTACTTTGGTTCCCTCTGCCTAATCTGCTTTATGCGGGAGCTGTATCCCGCATCCCGTGAAGTTAAACAAAGAAAAACGATATTAACAATACGCCTGTCGTGACGCAGAGGCACAAGCGTGCGACTGTATACGCGATAGATTGTGGGTTCGATTCCCACTCCAGGAAATGAAATAATATTTAGTATTTTAATTTTCTGGATCTGGTAATAAGGCAAAGCGCGGCGTTGACCTCCGTCACTCAGTGCGCAATGCTTCAATCCCGCGAAAAGTGGGACAGAACGGAGTGTCTTAACACTAGGTTCTCAGATTCCCTCTGCCTACCCTGCTATATGCAGGATACAACGTGCCAAAATTGATCGTCACGCTTTGTCTTACCAGCACGGGAAAATGGAAATAATTTAATAATAATAATAATAAAAACTCTTTATTGCAACAAATAAAAAATAAAAAAGATTTCACATTATAGAAAAAGTTAGGCAAAAGGCGGCCTTATCACTAAAAGTAATCTCTTACAGCACTAACTAACTAACTTCTAACTTCTTCTTAGGCAACCTTTTATTAATAGTGAAACTTAGTAGGACACTTTATCTAGCGGGAAACAGTGCAAAAACAATTTAAGATAATTTTCTTGATATAATATACTTATCTTCATACAATAATATTTATATATATATATATATATTTTTTTTTTTTTTTTATGGAAAGGACAAGGCAAACGAGCGTTCGGGTCGTTTATATACCTGCATATATACATAAAACATATACATTACGTAAATAGATAAAATTACATACATACATAAAAATAGATAAATAAAATAAATATGAATTAATAATAGATTAAATTATATGTCATTCCTTTAAGTGGCAATAGCACACACAAGCAATACCATTTGTAATTATATACTATCTCGCTGCGCCGCGATGTCCTCGAATAATAATATAATCAAAATAATATTTATGTATTATATTTGTTATTACGTATTTCAGGTCGTCAATGGATGTACCAAACGTGTACGGAATTCGGTTTTTATCAAACATCGTCTGGTGCAGTGGAAGTCTTCGGGAACCATTTCACATTGGATTTCTTTATACAGCAATGCCAAGACGTCTTCGGACCCAAGTTAGTTAAATAGTTTATTTTATATCTATGCTGCTAACAATGATTATGTTTAAATTATTTTCATTTGTGACGCCTGTCGTGGTGCAAAGTGCGACTGTATACGCAACAGGTTGTTGGTTCGATTTCTACTCTGGGAAATGTAAATGTTTAGTATTTTCACTTCCTGGGTTTGGTAACAAGACAAAGCGCGGCGTTGAGTTCCTCCACTCAGCACACAATGCCTCAATTCAGCGGAATGTAGGCAACGGACTGTCTTAACACTAGGTTGTCAGGATTCTTCTGCCTATCCTAGTACATGCGGGATACAGCGTGAAGCTAAAAAAAACACTTGTCGGCTGTTCCGTCACTTAACATACAATCGGAGATGCATTCAGACATAGTCACCAACGGAGTGTCTTGTTGTCTATA
>JAKGSA010000007.1:226685-253615 GCA_033558755.1 Philaethria dido | reverse complement strand
AGCGAATGAATTTTAGTACACGTAATTATAATAATAACAATAATAAGCCCGCAGGGCAGCTTGTGGCGAGCTGTTGGGGAGTGGCGACCCCACGGACCTGAGACCTCCGGAGGGGAATTGTAATTTATCCCCCGCCTCTGGCTTGCCTTCATTGGCCGGCAGAGTGGAGCGCAAGAGCTATATGCTCGGAAGGGTGGAAGTGCTCAATCTGCGTAATAACGGGGAAACCCGCTCACGAGCACTCTCGCGATGGTGAAACCGGTGCACACCTCTCGACACCCTTAGCCGACCACACCGATGTTGCGCCCGAGGCACTACGCCGCTTTGTGGGGGCCCATCTAGTGGGAGGCGAGTCACCGTCCGCTAACCTTTCAATTTGAGACTGTTGAAAAGGCGGACGTCCGGTAGTCTCAATCAATAGCCCAGTACTTAGTCCATCCAATCTCCATTCCATAGCCCTATTTTAGTTTTTCATATGTTCCATAGCTCCTACGCATTGACCGGTGACCATCTTTGAGCAATTACCTATGGTTACTCAGAGATGGATCCCGGTCAATGCGTCAGATTAAAAATATTGTTGTCTCAAAGGGGCCTCTACGTGTTGGACCTGTGTCCCCACGCAAGCCTTCCAAAGGACCGGGTTCCTATGAACCCGAGAATTTATAATGAGATACAATAATAAAAAAGTCCGAAAAAAGCGGAAAATAGGACAAACACACTATAAAACAAACGTCTACAGAAATAAGTATCTGTCGTGACGAAGTTGGGATCATATCTAATGCATACCATTTTAGATTCAACTTCGAGATGAGACGGCTTATTTATTTATTAAATTAATTAAGTTAATAATTAGACTTAGCGTTTCTATTTCAAAGAATTTTTGATTTTTCTATATTGATATAATTTTTTGATGGGAATACTACCAATAGGTATTTGTGATAAGTTTTATGACTATGAAAATGATTGACTTGAATGTCTTTTTTGAACAACTTTCTTTATGAGTTATGCTTTCTAAATGGAATACTTGTTTAATATATTATGATTTATTTCATACCATCAAACTCGAATTTGTACTTAGGATATCATGCTCATAAACAATGGCTATTTAGCAATGTTTCTTTTTTATACACAAAGGGCATATGGTATTTACAGTTTGTTAAAAATGTATTCTTTGTAGAACATTTTTTTATTTCCATTATTAAAAACTAGCTTTATAAGGTTCATTAAGGCTGCGTACAAATACATATCAAATAATAGAACTGCACAATATTCTTACTAATTGGTTGTTGCTGGACTTATATATCTATAATATACTTATATGTTATATATTAGAATAAACAGACTTTCTGAAAACAGTTCAAGCAGTTCACATTGAACTTGTCAAAATAGAAACACTTGACTGTCAAAATTTCTGAAATGTGTATCAGACTATATATATTTTTAGATACTTTCATAGTAGATACGATACGTTTTTTTTTATAATTATGGTTTTTATAACTTTTTAATTTTTTATATGACGCAGAGTGTCCAAATTTATTTTCATGCAAATTAGAAAAATTGACGAACTCAAAAAGTCGGTTAGTGAAATAGACCAAGGATTGTTTATGCTAAAATAATGTTAAAACCTTAATTTTCGTAGTATTTCTACGTATTTACAGTTAATATATAACAAGGAAACGTGTGACAGTGATAAATTTACTTTTACGCATGGTATAAATACGATAAAAGAAAATCTATGTATTCGCATAAAGTGTTTCGCAACTAGGAACTGATGGCGGGTCAGTTTTAAAAATAAAATTGGCAAACTATACTTCCTTGAACTGTATACTTTTCGCGGTGACCGTGACGCATTTTTTCTTTTGAAAGTTTAAAATATTCAAAATGATAAGGAATTTTCTTATTTCACACTACATTAATGTCATGTTTAATATAAAAAAAATATGCATATCAATTATTTTTAAGTTATACTAATAGATATTTGATATACAAATATCTAAAATGATCATTAGTTTCTTATAAGTAAATATATTAATGTCGTAGAACCGAAAATTTTCTCGTTTACCAAAACCAGTAGATACCTTAATATAAATTACTTAACTAGGTAACACAAGGCATAAACATCTAATAATATAAGCACATATTTTTATGTTTCAAAATTGGTAAAAATATTTTAACTTATTAATATTTTATAGGCAAAGTAAGTTAAATTATGTATACATAACAACAAAAAAGTCAAAACTACATAACTTTAAGGTAAATGGTATGCTCTGATTATGGACTATAATAATGATTTCTCTGTATTAGATATGTTCATGTAAAATAGACCGAATACCACAAAACTCGAAGTACGACAGCTGTTTGTAATAAAAATTTATTACTAAAATGGATTGTAACAGTCACTAAATGTTTTAATGTGTCTATATTTAAAAAATACTTATGTCTCTTAAAGTAATTAATGGGCACAGATAAAATAGAACCAACGCCTACTCAAGACGTTTCTTGAAATTTGTAGGCTCCACTCTTTCTCATGTACTCGTGGATTTAATTAATGTACCAGTAGTTCATATAGTTAGTACGCATAGTACGTTATATGACGGTGATCTCCTTTCAACTTTTGTATTTTTCTAAGGCTGCCACAGTCTATTTGTTTTTTTTTTTAATAAATTTAAACATAAATGGTGTAAGTAATATTTTGAATATTTAAATAAAATGTTTTGATTTATTTTCAATCTCCTTGTTGCTTTTTTAGTTGTATAAAATAAAGAAAAATATTTAAGTATACTATATAGGACAATACTATTAATTTTAAGTTTTTACCCAAATAATTAAAAATATTATTCTAACTCTATAATATACGTATATTATATCTTTGTATTTGATTTATTTAAAAATATTCTATTTTAAATCTTTACATAACCATGACAAAGTGTTTCTAGTTTTTTTTTTAAAGTGCAATAAAGTGCAATAAAGAATATTATACAAAGAGTATTTTTTGGTTTAAAGAACTTTATTATCGGCTAAGACAATTGTCACTTATGCGATAACATGGTTAACTTAAATATCTAATACACAACAGTAATAAGATAGTTTTACAAAATTGTTAAATTTGTTAAATTTGTGCGGAAACAATATTTAAAATGTTAAAATGAAATACAATAAAAAAATAAAATAAAATAAAAGCCCGGTGTACATACAAGTTTACGTTTCTTAAATATCTTATATAATTTAAATATCATAAAATATCATACATTGAGAAAACAACTATTTGAATATTAAATACTCAGATAGTTGTTTCTTAAATGTATGAATTGAGGCAGAATTTTTAATATACGGGGGTACTTTGTTATAATGACGCGCTCCGTGTGTAGTTATCATTGTTTTGCCGTAATTTGTACGATGTTTGGGTACAACGAGATAGCTAGCGCGCCGACTACTGCGCTCGGTCACTTGTTGTAGTTTAGTGAAGGTAAGATTAGTATGGATCGTCCTATTAATATATTTCCGAATAAAATTACAAATATTGTATATATATAAATTTTCTATGTCCAATAATTTAGTTTTTTTGTAAATAGTTTTAGTTGGAGTTAAGTGATGAAAGTTAAATAGTAGTTTGATAATCTTATTTTGTTGACGTTGTAATTTATTTATTTTAGTTTTGGCAGCAGTTCCCCATATTTCTATAAGATATGACAAATGTGGTTTAACTAAGGCGTTATAAATTGTATATCTTAAGCCACGGGGTATGCATTTAATTATATAACGGAGTGAGCCTCGCAGCGATAATAATTTAGTTTTTATTTGTTCCAAATGAATATTCCAGCTAAGTTGACTGTCGATGTATAAACCAAGGTATTTTTCGTGGGTTTTTTCTAATAAAGGTACACCGTTTAAAGTTAGTGGAGGAAATGGGGATAGTGCCTTATTTTTGGCTTTAAATATGACATAGCTTGTTTTTGAGATATTTATGGTTAATAAGTTATATTGGAACCAGGTATGTAAGACATTGAGGTCATGTTGAGCTTGAGATATTATGTCCTGAATAGATGTTCCGAAATAGAATAGGGAGGTATCATCAGCGTACAGAGTGATTAGTCCATGTAGACCAAGATCGAATATGTTATTTATATATAAGGTAAACAAGAGGGGGCCTAAAATAGAGCCTTGCGGGACTCCGCAAGCCACAGGTAATGATTTGCTCTGATAATTTTGTCCAGACTTAACTATTTGTATTCTACCTGTCAGATATGACTCAAATATTTTTAATGCCTTGCCAGTGACACCTGTGGATTCTAGCTTCTTAAGAAGTAGCCTATGACTTACCGTGTCAAAGGCCTTTTTGAGGTCTATAAAAACTCCTAAAGCTATGTTCTTTTGGTCAATGTTTTGCTTTAATTTTGTAACTAGGTCTACTGTTGCAGTGGTAGTATTACTTCTGGGTCTAAATCCATACTGGCGGTCGGAAATAAAATTGTTTGTGTGTAAGTAATTGTGAAGCCTACTATGTAAAATTTTTTCTATAATTTTTGATATAACTGGTAGTATCGAAATGGGTCTGTAGTTACCTGGGTCTGTAGTGGAGCCAGATTTATGAATGGGTGTGACTTTAGCTGCTTTCAATGAATCAGGAAATATACCATCATATATTAGCTTGTTGATACATTTTGTTAGTTTATTGCTTATTAGGTATTTTACAGATTTAATAGCTTTGGTACTTATGCCGTCCAACCCAACACTACAGTTTGAGTCAAGCTTATCAATAATATCTAAGATTTCTTTTTGAGTACACGATTTAAACGATGATATGTTATTTGGTAAAGGGGAGGTTCTTGGGATAACATAGTAATAGTTGTCATGGTAGTGCCTTGGGATTTGTTTGGCCAGTTGTGGTCCGATATTCGCAAAATACTCGTTGAATGCTTGACATATGCTATTTGGATCTGTCACCAGCTCTGAATCAACTTTAAGCTTAGATGGAAAGCTATTTTGAGAATATTTGTTAGCAGCTAAGGTATTGACTAATTTCCATATCTTTTTTGGTTTGTTGTTACATTTAGTAAATTCTTTGTAGTAATATCGATCTCTGGTTTCTTGAATTAATTTAGCTACATAATGTCTTTTTTTGATGAAATTTTCCTCTAATGTATCGTCATGTAAATTTTCTTTATGTTTTGTCCAAAATATATTTCTTTCGTTGATCTCAGTGATTACTTCCTTATTAATCCAGTCTTTCTGCGGTGGGTTTTGGATCTTCGTTTTTTGTACTTTGCTGGTGTCAATACATAATTTTATTGTGCCTTCTAGTTCCTTATAGTCATGTATGATATACCAAATTGAAACACATGAGTTGCCAGTATCGTAATAAATGAAGCAACAATTTCTGAAGAATTTAACTTAATTAAACTGTATCATATATCTATTGCTGCGAGGCATTTAGTCTTATCTATTGCAACATATCAATATGACTCTTTATATATAAACTTATGGCCCCGGTGACGCGTTAACAACGCGTTGTCTTTAGCAATGTATGTATATGTCACTTTATATAAACGTGGATGTTAAACCGTGGGAGTGTGTGCATTTTTTTTATTTAATTATCTTTCTGCACTTCTTCACTGTATAAACTATAAGTGTGCCAAGTTTCATGCCCCTCCGTCCGCGTTATTTTCGTAAAGTGGGATCCAAAGTTTTTGCTTCACGTATTTATATATAGATGTTATTTTTATTATACTTTCACGCTTTACTTAGTGAAGTCAGTGAGAAGCTAGTGTTAAGACACTCCTTTCTCCGTTTGCATTGAATGGAACTCAACATCGCGCCTTGCTTTCTTGAGCAAGAAAATAGAAAATAAAGAAGAAAGAAAATAAAAAAAATCAAATATTTATATATATATATATATATATACACTTCCTGGAGTGGAAATCGAACCCACAACCTGTCGCGTTTATAGTCGCACGTTTGCGCCTTTGCGCCACGACAGGCGCCTAACTATTTTACTTTACTAACATACTACGAGTACTTACTGCTACAGTCCACACAGTTTCAGGATAGTCGGCTTAAATCTAAATTTCACTTGTAACAAAGTCCAAGGTTCGATTCCCGAATCGTGTGTAATTTGAGGGGTTTAATGTATTCAACGGACCGTGTAAATACTACATAGCATTGCGTGGTTGCCTTCCTTTGATACGCCTGTGTCTCTGTTCATCAAAATCGGTTGAGTAATTTCTGTTAGACTTGTTTATCTATATATAAATACGTGAAGTAAAAATGTTGTACCCCTTTTTATGAAAATTACGCTGACGGAAGAGCATGGAACTTGGCACACTTATAGTTTATACGAGGTGTGTTCAAAAAGTAAGGTGACTTTGTATTTTTAAGAAAAAATATTTATTTATTTATCAATATTTATGTTGTCCCCTTCAAAGTAATCCCCCTCAGATACAATACACTTATGCCAACGGTTTTTCCAATCGTCAAAGCACTTCTCATAAGCACTTTTCGGTATAGCCTTGAGCTCTTCCAGCGATGCAGTCTTTATCTCTTCAATCGTTGCAAATCTCCGTCCTTTCATAGGTCTCTTTAGTTTTGGGAACAAGAAAAAGTCACATGGGGCCAAATCCGGTGAATATGGTGGCTGAGGCATGATTGTGGTGTTGTTTTTGGCCAAAAAATCTCTCACCAGCAAAGATGAATGATGAGCAATTTCGGAACAAACTTCGCTGACACACGTCTCATGCCCAAAACGTTAGAAAAAATTTCATGGCACGAGCCAAGCGATATACCAACATCCTCAGCAACTTCTCTGATAGTGATTCGACGATTTTCCAGAACAATTTTCTTCACTGCTTGAACGTTTTCATCAGTTGTTGACGTGCTTGGGCGTCCAGAGCGAGGCTCGTCATTGGCATCTTCCCGGCCATCTTGGAAGAGTTTGTACCACTTGTAAACATTTTTTTTACTCAGAACAGTTTCACCGTATGCCACTGTCAACATTTTAAGTGTTTCGGAGCACTTTATTTTATTTTTTACACAAAATTTGATGCAAATCCATATTTTTCGATAGCAAGAAATCGCCGAGCACGCAAAACACTTATAACCTTTACGCCTCTCCCAACCAAACAAAAAATGCTATACACTTGAAACTTGGTACAGATGTTCGGCAAGAGTGTACCAACATAACAAAATAAAAAAATCGATAATCGAAAGTACGTTGCCCGCCAAATTTGAAAAGTCACCTTACTTTTTGAACACACCTCGTATAGAGAAGGAGTGCAGAATGCTATTTTTTTTTTTAATAATGCATAAGATGAATTCATTTTGCTTTATGAAGTTTGTATATCAACAAGAACTAGCATTCCGTATATGTCACTTTATATAAACATGGATGTTAAACCGTGGTAGTGTGTATAACATTTATTTTATTAATTTAATATACTTTTTATGCATTATTTCAAAAAAATATTACCATTTTGCACTCCTTCTCTATATAAACTATAAGTGTGCCAAGTTTCATGCTCCTCCGTTTGCTTAATTTCCGTAAAAAGGGGTACAAAGTTTTTGCTTCTCATTTTTATATATAGATGAAGCGAATAAATTTTGTATAAAGGTATAGAGCCTCAAAGTAATATGCGATAATTATATTAAATACCTATATTAATGAAGCTCTTTGTCTCATATTATAAATATATTTTGAATAAGCAAAATCTGAATATATGTACGAGTATAGCTTATAAATTTAATAATTGTTGAAATTGATTTTGTCTTTACGTGAACGTTTTTCCTTCATTCAGTTGTAGTAGTGACTCTGTTCTTCACATTCTTGGCGCAGACGCACAAGCGTGCTACTGTAAACGAGACAGGTTGTGGGTTCGATTCCCACTCCAGGAAATGTAAAAACATTAGTATTTTCATTTCCTTGGTTTAGTAACAAACTAAGCGCGGCGTTGAGTTCCGCCGCTCAGCACGCAATGCCTCCATTCGGCGGAAAGTGACAATGCGAATAATAAATAACATAAGGAAAGTGACAATGCGCATACGAATGCGACATTGAGTTCCAGCATTCAACACACAACACGTTTCAGACGGAAAGTGATGAACGGAGTGTCTCAACATTAACTCTCTGCCAAGCTTAACCTGTATAAAATGCCTGCTACCTTCCTATAACGCCTGTCGTGGAGCAGCGGCACAAGCGAGCGACTGTAAACGCGACAGGTGGTGGGTTCGATTCCCTCTCCAGGCAATGGAATTTTTCATTTTCTGGGTTTGGTAACAAGCTACGCGCGGCGATGAATTCCACCACTCAACACGCAATGCCACAATTCGGTAGAAAGTGGGAAACGGAGTGTCTTAACATTAGGTTCCCTCTGCCTACCTGCCATATGCCGGATACAGCGTGAAGCTATGTATGTATATACCTTCCTACACTGAAAACATGCAAAAATTTCCCTAATAGAAAATTATTTCGATGAAAACGCTGAAAAAAGCTAAACTTCGCAACTTCTACAGTAATAAAAATAAAGGTAACAGTAAACGAATAAAACACATATGTGGCATATCGCACGCTGCGTTATAAACTGTACGAACATTTTCACTCTGGCCAGTTAAGTGAACTAAAATGTTTGTTTTAGCATTATTTGTATGGGTTCATACTATTTTTGGTATCATTTTTTTTTTTTTAACTTCACGCATATAGCAGGGTAGGCAGAGGGAACATGAGATCAACGCCGCGCTTTGCCTTGTTACCAAACCCAGGAAATGAAAAATTCCATTTCCTGGAGTGGGAATCGAACCCACAACCTGTCGCGTTTTCAGTCGCACGCTTGTGCCTCTACGCCACGACAGGCATAATTTAATTTTGGTAATTAATTTATAATGAGAAACAGAAATCTAAAGAGAACGGAGTGTCTTAACACTAGGTTCTCAGGTTCCAGGCCTATCTTGCTATATGCGGGATACAGCGTGAAACAAAAAAATATGTGATGATGAAATAAATGTATATCTCTTGATCTATTTTTCATTTCTTTCAATATTTTTGTTTTTAATAGTTAAATTATTTTTTTAAATTAGAAAGAAATTATGCGAGTAATTGGCGTAATTTGAGGGTGTCAGTTATTTGTTTTTCCTACGGAAACTACATTGACTATGAATTCAAAACTATCCTGTAAGTTGCTCCAGCTCTAACCTATTACCATGCAAAAGTCATTCATTTCTATCCAGTAATTATCGGTATATAAAGTAATTTGTCTATGTAGTTTTTTATTTCTTTCATGGAAACTACAAATAGCGGGAAAAGACTATCCTATATGTACCTCCACTATAAGCCATTACCGTGCCAAAATTCATTCATTTTTATCCAGTAGTATTTGCGTGACGCGCTTTCAAATATACAGACAGAAAGACAGACAGACAAGGTTTTTTCGCTTTTTGGTTTTTTCGCTTCTATGAACAATATATTAACGTACCCAATTGATATTTTTCAAAATTTTTTCATGTACAGAATTGACTTTTCTTCTCTTTTATTTCATATACCAGTGTCCCCGTTGACGCGTTAACAACGCGTTGCCCACGTATATGTCACTTTATATAAACACGGTAACAAATCATGGTAGTGTGTGTAACAATAAATGTTACACTTATGTTATTTATTATTTTAATATATTTTTTATGCATTATTTTAAAAACGTCATTATCATTTTCCACTCCTTCTCTATATAAACTATAAGTGTGCCAAGTTTCATGCTCCTCCGTTTGCGTTGTTTTCTTAAAAAGACCCCTGACAAAGCTTTTACTTCACGTATTAATATACATGACGCCTGTCGTGGCGCAGAGGCACAAGCGTGCGACTGTAAACGCGACAGGTTGTGGGTTCGATTCCCACTCCAGGAAATGTAAAATTTAGTATTTTCCTTTCTTGGGTTTGGTAACAAGGCAAAGCGCGGCGTTGCGTTCCGCCACTCAACACGCAATGCCTCAATTCGGCGGAAAGTGGGGAACGGAATTGTTGAAAGAGAACGGAGAGAGAGAATCTTAACACTAGGTTCTCTGGTTCCCTCTGCCTACCCTGCTATATGTGGGTTACAGCGTGAAGTTTAAAAAAAAAGCTTTGTATAGATACAGATAATAATTTCCTCGAGTAAGAATCGAACCCTGGACCAATCGAGTTTACCATACGCCATTTTGACCTCCGAATACATTGAAAAACATATTAAAATAATATAAAATGAAATACAATCTTCTTATAGCTCACGTGAAAAGCAAGCATTACATCGATTGTACGTGTAAGCTGATGATAGCTTTTCAATGGCGATAATTGAAAATTCTGATTTTATAGGGCAGATCTCGGATACTGGCGGGTTTTTAATAAATATTATTGCTATATATTTCGCATTATTTTTGGGCAGTTTTTTATTATTATTTATGCAAGATAATTATGAAAACGCCTGTCGTGGCGCAGAGGTACAAGCGTGCGACTGTAAACGTGATAGGTTGTGGGTTCGATTCCCACTCCAGGAAATGTAAAAGTTTAGTATTTTCTTTTCCTGGGTTTGGTAACAAGGCAAAGCGAGAAATTGAGTTTCGCCACTCAGCACGCAAATCAACAATCCGGCGGACAGAGGGAACGGAGTGTCTTAACACTAAGTTCTCAGGTTCCCTCTGCCTACCCTGCTATATGCGGGATACAGCGTGAAGCTAAAAAAAATCATTCCTCTCTTATATATATATATATATATATATATATATATATATATATATATATATATATATATATAATTTACCAACAAAAGCGACTTTCGAAGCCAATATCATAGATCCCATATAAACTGTCGATGAACCTTTTAATATGAAAACTTGTTCGAAACGCAATTCAATAAATTACCGCCGCTATCTTTCAATCGAACGCTGATTTCAATGTATTTTGCGTTTATTTTTTTATATATATATTTTTTATAAAATGAATTAATATTAAGGGAGTTTTTCGATTTCAGGTATTGCTTATATTCTTAAGGTATAAGCGTGCGACAGTAAACGCGACGGGTCGCGAGTTCGATTCTCACTCCAGGAAATAAAAATATTAAATAACATTTAGTACTTTCATTCTCTCGCTCTGGTAATAAGGCAAAGCGCGGCGTTGAGTTCCGCCACTCAGCACGCAATGCCTTAATTCGGCGGAAAGTGGAAAACGGAAATATTACAAGAAAACGGAGTGACTTAACACTAGGTTCTCACGTTCCCTCTGCCTACCCTGCTATATGCGGGATACAGCGTGAAGCTAAAAAAAACGAAGGTAAATGCTTGACCCTATTGGTGTTTATAATAAAGGGTGGAGTGAGGGAGTATGGAGGGGGAGGGGAGGGGAGGTAAGAGTGTACTTAATCCCTGCGAAAAGTAAAACAATGTGGTAGATTGAGAGAGTGTCAGTCAGTCAATCGCAAGAGCGTTTTGAACGGGACAGTATTTAAGTAGATACCTTGTTATGTCTTTTTTAAGATTTATTTTTAACTTCACGCTGTATCCCGCTTATAGCGGGGTAGGCAGAGGGAACCAGACAATTCTTTTTAAGACACTCTATTCCCTTTCAGCATTTCCGTACCCCACTTTCCGCCAAATTGAGGCATTGCGTGTTGAGTGACGGAACTGAACGCCGCGCTTTGCCTTGTTACCAAACCCAAGAAATGAAAATACTAAATTTTACATTTCCTGGAGTGGGAATCGAACCCACAACCTGTCGCGTTTACAGTGGCACGCTTGTGCCTCTGCGCCACGACAGGCGTCAGGCTTTTTTAAGGTAGCTTGTGAAAATCTGAATCAAAGATTTTTTTTTCAGTTGAAAAGTTGTGTTATAAGAAGTAGTTACATACACAGCCTAGTGTCCATGATATAGATACTCTGAACTCTACTTTTAGCCGAATTGGCGGAACTCAAAGCCGTGGTTCTTCTTACCCGAGTGTAGAAATGAAATGAGTGGAAATCGAACCCATAACTATCACACTTACAGTCGGACACTATGTCACTGAGACACAATGGCGTCTAAGAAGATATACGAGTATATCTATTTTTCTATCTATTATTACGTGTCCATCAAAATTTCCAATAGGTTTAACTATGAAATATTTGATTAATGGAAACATGTCGTCGCATATATTAAATAAAACGTATAAAAATCATTTTTTGTTTAAACATTATTTAAAAAACAGCAAATAGATATAAACGCCAACGCGACAGGTTATGGGTTCGATTCCCACTCCAGGAAATGTAAAATTTAGTATTTTCATTTCCTCGCTATGGAAACAAGGCAAAGCGCGGCGTTGAGTTCCACCACTCCGCGCGCAATGCCTCAATTCGGCGGAAAGTGGGGAACGGAAGTGTTGAAAGAGGACGAAGTGTCTTAACACTAGTTTCCCTCTGCCTACCCTACTATATGCGGGATACAGCGTGAAGCTAAAAAAAATATATTATTTTTTAATATTGGTAATTAAAATTCAATTTAAAATTATAGACATAATGTATTACAAATACAAATATTTTCAATTATAAATGACTAAATGTTTGAACTTTCAACCATAGCGTGTTGGTTCTCAGCAATCGCGGCGTTTCATATTACGTATGAAACGAGGGGTTAGTTTCCGCACGCAATGTTTTAAAGAGGGACATAATTGATAACTATAAGAAATAGTTAAAATATAATTTTAATAAAATGACGTCTGTGGTGGCGCAGAAGCACGAGCGTGATTGTAAACGCGACAGGAAATGAAAATACTAAGCTTGTATATTTCTTGGAGTGGGAATCGAACCCACAACCTGTCGCGTTTACAGCTGCACGCTTGTGCCTTTGCGCCACGATAAACCACTCAGCAAAGAGGGGATCGGAGTGTCTTAACATTAGGTTCTCAGGTTCCTTCTGCCTACCCTGCCATATACGGGATACAGCGTGAAGTTAAAAACAAAAAAAAAGGATGGAATTTTAGGCTCAGTGGTTAAAAATAGAAGTGTCCAAGTGTCAAGACACTCCGTTGTCCATTTTCAAGTGACGGATCTCAATGCCACTGTTTGTATTACCAAAGCTAGAAAATAAAAATAATTTAATACAATCATTCGTCTAAGTTTAATAAGACGACCTCAATAATATTAATAATATACGTGTGAATCGGTGAGTGCAGAAACAACATAAGTCCGGATTTTTAAAGTTTACAGGAGGGATAAAAAAGTGTATAAGTTAGCTTTCTAAGCTAGTTTAAATCGATTACGAATTTTTGAATTTTTTTGTGACTTACATTGTTTCTGCACTCACCGATTCATGTATGTGGGGAACGGAAATCTTAAGAGAGCGGAGTGTCTTAACACTAGACTTTCACGTTCCCGCTGCCTACCCTGCTATGTGCGGGATACAGCGTGAAGTTAAAAATATATATGTATGTTTGTAAAAATATAATACATTACCATGACAAAGTTACACTGTTTCACTTTTTTTTTCAAAATCAACAACGTAAAAGTAACTTCCATTAACGTCCTGTTCCAAGCTATGGAGAGAGTAAGACTGATTTAAAATGAAATTTGGCGAACAAGTAACAATACGTGCAATAATAAAAAAATTAAAAAAACTTTTGTGGTTACGTTTTACTAATGGTTTTCAGTTTGTTGGCTTTAGGACTTTTTGACAATAAAAATAAGTTTTTTTTTAGCTTCACGCTGTATCCCGCATATAGCGGGGTAGGCAGAGGGAACTTGAGAACCTAGTGTTAAAGCACTCCGTCACACTTTCCGCCGAATCGAAGCATTGCGTGCTGAGTTGCGGAACTCAACGGCGCGCTTCGCGTTGTTACCTGAGCGAGGAAATAAAAATACTAAATATTATATAATATTATCATATCCTGGAGTGGGAATCGAACCCACAACCTGTGGCGTTTACAGTTGCACGCTTGTGCCTTTGCGCCACGACAGGCGTTACAAAATAAATATTATGAACTATAAAATAAATCGTGCAAAAAATGTTAAAAAAATCCAATAATAAAACAATTGGCCCCTAGAAACGCCAGTTAATCGAACCCCAGATAATCGAGGTTCTACCGCAACTAATATTTTAAAACACTTACCAGCGTCCAGTCACTGTGTGTACGTGCCGAGGTATCTGAGTATTCTGAGGACCACTGATGTACTCCATAGGGAGAATATCGAACTGTATTGGATTATTACAAGTAACGCACACTATGTGTATAACTGTAGTAAGGCTAAATTTAATTGAATCTCTCAGAGTTGAAGTGGTCTAACCTAGGAGCGAGCAAGGGGCCTAAACGAATTTTGATTTATTTTTTGCTTCACGCACATAGCAGGGCAAAGGGGTCTATTCATAAAAAAAAATCTTTTCTTTTTTTTAGCTTCACGCTGTATCCCGCATATAGCAGGGTAGGCAGAGGGAACCTGAGAACCTAATGTTAAGACACTCCGTTCTCTTACAACAATTGCGTTCCCCACTTTCCGCCGAATTGAGGCATCGTGTGTCGAGTAGCGGAATTCAACCCCGCTATGCCTTGTTACCAAACTTAGGAAATGAAAATACTAAACTCTTTCATTTCCTGGAGTGAAAATGAAAATACTAATATTTCCTGGAGTGGGAATCGCACCCATAACCTGTCGTGCTTACAGTCGCACGCTTGTGCCTCTGCGCCACGACAGGCGTTAAAAAAATCTATCCATAAAAAAAAATAATAAAGAAAGAGGGATTTAGTGTTAAGGCATTCCATTCTACTAAGATTTCCGCCAACTTTCCGCCGAATTGAGGCGTTGGGTGACTGGCAGAATTCAACGCCGCGATTTTGTTACCAGGGTATAGAAATAAAGATATTAAATTACAATTATTATAATTTTTTTTGGCGGGCCACACTTCTTAGTTTTTTTAGCTTCACGCTGTATCCCGCATACAGCAGGCTAGGCAGAGGGAACCTGAGAACCTAGTGTTGAGATACTCTTTTCCCCACTTTCCGCCGAATTGTGGCCTTGCATGCTTGAGTAGCGGAACTCAACGCCGTGCTTTGCCTTGTTAATATACAATATTTATTTGTAACTAGAGGCTATGCTTATAGGTTACCTTAGCAACGAAAATGTCATTTACATCAAAATATTTGTGAAACCAACGACAATATGTGTTATATTTACTTAATTAATGTAATGTATTTTTGTTACATTGCTATAAATATGCCTTGTTACCAAACTTAGTGTATAAAAATACTAAACTTACATTTCCTGGAGTGGGAATCGAACCCACAACCTGTCGCGCAGTTGCACGCTTGTCACCACGCCACGACATCAAATATATATATTTTAATATGTATTTAGAAGCAATAATATTACTACCATAAATACACTAAAAGCCTACACAGAAAGCTATTACGTTATGTTACGATATAGACAGTAGATGTTCTAAGACTTACCTCCAAAAGGTAGGATTGTGCATCGGCATCTTGGCATACCTTTTAACGGATCAGACGGAGCTCTCAACTGCTTCATGTATGTAAGGGATTTTACACACTAACTGTTATATGTATGTATGTATGTATTTGTACATATAATATATGTAACATGTTAACTTATTGTTTGTTATTGAGGTATTATTTAATTTAATTCATTCGCGTTCTACGTTTCTAGTTCTGAGAACGCAAATATAATGAAGTTCTGAAGCTGATTGCCGCAAACTTGTATCGTCAAGGGGATAAAAGTATAAAATTTTATGCTTATGCTTTGAAATATCAATGTTGATAATATAATATAATAATTTGATATGACGTGAATTCACGTCACCGGTCTCGAATGTGTTCGTTATTTCTCACAATTAGATACTGTATCCCTTTGAAATAAGTTTCCAATGCACTATATTATTTTTTTTAGCTTCACGCTGTCTTCTTCTTCTTCTTCTTCATCCTGGCATTTATCCCGGCTAGCCAGGGTCTGCCTTCCAGCTCAATCTACTCCACTTTGCACGATCCTGAACATCTCGAGTGGTTAGTCCATTGGCTCCCATGTCCTGATTCACGACATCCAGCCATCGCTTTCTTGGGCGTCCAGGAGGTCTTACTCCAGGGACAGATATATCGAGGCATATTTTTCCGACATAATGTTCAGGACGGCGCGCAACGTGGCCGTACCATCTCAAACGACGCTCTTGGAGCTTATCCGATACGTCACGGACCCCAAGACTACCCCGAATGAATGTGTTACGTATGCGGTCTGCCCGCGTAACGCCACACATCCACCTGAGCATCTATTATATATTTTAGCTTCACGCTGTATCCCGCTTATAGCAGGGCAGGCAGTGAACACGAGAAACCTAGTGTTAAGACACTCCGTTTCCCACTTTCCGCCGAATTGAGGCATTACGTGCTGAGTGGCGGAACTCAACGCCGTGCTTTACCTTGTTACCAAATCCAGGAAATGAAAATACTAAGCTTTTTCATTTCCTGGAGTGGATCGAACCCACAACCTGTCGCATTTAGAATCGCACGCTTGTGCCTCTGCGCCACGACAAATAAATAAATATATATTATATAAACCGAACATTGATATACTGGACTTTGTGTAAACGGCTCTTTGACATCGTCGAAACATAAATAAATACATCGATTTCTGCTTTGAATATGTAAAGTATCGTTATTTAACTGGATTTAAGTAAATAGCATTGAAATTTGATTCAATATTTCTTTTTTGATTTGGTTTACACAAAATTTTAGTTATTTACTTACTTAGCTTCACGGTCTAACCCTAGCGGGATAGTCAGTTCCGGAGCGCCAAACGCTACGGTATCTGCATACCTCTTACGCCTCGTCCACAGTCGTTAACCTCTTCATACATGCCCTCTATCGGATCCTCATGCTTTTTACGTGACCATACTCAAGTATCATTGATACTGTTTTCTCGAAGGTCAACTCAGGTCTCCCCCTACCTCTTTAAAAATTTTTGCTGTTAATAAGTTGCTTGCAGACGGTTAAAGTCTTCAAAAATTTTGAAACGACGAAAGGGAGTTGTCAGTTCCATCGTATATTTCTTTATGTATGTTACTGCATGACTTGACTGGATAAACCAATTATGATGATTCTTTTTCTAAGTGATAGCTATTATTTCTGTTGTGATACAATTTAAAGTAAGTTAAGATCTGTCGAGTAGTTTTTGAGTTATACGTAATAATTTAACCTTATAAACTTTAATTTTCTTTTTGTCTTATAATCGAAAGTCATCAATGGTTTAGGGTTCAATTCTCGTTATATCTTTTCGTTATATAAATTTGCTTGCTTTCTATAAGAGAGAGAGACAGACAGAGAAAAAGTGTCGTTACAACTTTTGGTCTTAATCTAACTTCGTTTCACTATAGGATACGATAAATGAAACACCACAATACCAGAATCAATTTATTAGATCCCAATCTTTTATAAAACAGAATGTCTAACTTACATTTACGTGTTACGAGAGTGCATTACATGCGTTACGATGCAACCGTTTATACATAATAATTATATATGTATAATTTATTAACAGACCGCTATTTAACTTTAGTAAATAAATAAATATTACTACTGACTTAACATTATACAAAGAAAATAATAACACTGTATAAAAAATAACATTAATATTAAATAATATGTAATGGTTTAAAATATATATATATATATATATATATATATATATATATATATATATATATTTATGTCAAAGATATTTGAATGAGTCGAATGTAGAAACAACGTAAGTCCGGATTTTTAAATTTTGCAGGAGGGAGAAAAAAGTGTATAAGTTAGCTTTCTAAGCTAGTTTAAATCGATTACGAATTTTTCCATTTTTTGTGACTTACGTTGTTTCTGCACTCACCGATTCATTTACATCAAAGATATTTGAATCAGTGAGTGCAGATACAAAGTAAGTCCGAATTTTCAAAGGGGAAGGAGCAGGAGGGAGCAAAAACAACACGCATCTTGCCTTTCTAAGCTAGTATAAATCGATTACGATTTTTTGTGACTTACGTTGTTTCTGCACTCATCGATTCATTTCAATTTACTATTGAAATGATATAGCATATTTCATGATAATAAAAAAAGAGTTAAACGCTTTATCTCGCATAGAGAACATAGTGATAAAACACTCCGCCCGCTTTCCAATTTCGTGATAGTAGTTCAAAATAAAGTATTAATAAAAATAAAACTTTTATTTCATGGTATTGTTATTCTATAAGTAAAGTCCTTTCATTTTATATGCTTAGTGTAACAAAAACATGTAATCCGCCATTTTGTTGTGGCAGCCATTTTGTTACAACAATACTGATTAAAAATAATTGCATTGTCATTACAAAGAAATGTATGATTTAAATTTCATCGCAATCGTAAAGTGGGCAAAATTTAGATTGGAAGATTTGATATTATAATGATAACACAGCAAGTTAAATAAAAGCTTTTAATAAAGTGGGGAACGGAGTGTCTTAACGCTAAGTTCTAAGGTTCCCTCTGCCTGCCCTGCTATATGCGGGAAGCAAATGAGTTTTAGGAATTCGAACCTGACAAACTTTAGACATCAAGATGGTACTTAGCCTCGTAACTCCAGTTTTTTGGTATAAAAAGATAACAAACTTGAAATAACTAAAAATCATTAAATAATTTTAATTATTATTGATTTTAAATAAAGACACTAAAGATGAAATGAAAATCCATATAAATCCTATATAAAGAAAAACCCTAGTGTTAATATATTCCACTCTCCGCTGTCTAACTATTTTAGACATTGGGTGGAACCCAACATAGAGTTTAAGAAAATAAATCATGAAAGAATAGAGTTCCTTGATCCATAGGGTACATGGGTCCATATGAGGCTAGGTTAGAGATGTACTCGTGAACTTGGTCACAATTACCCCTTACACGTCATAAGACTATTAACCATGAAAAATGCTATTTTCACATCACCATATTATGTTAGTCGATGAGATTAAAAAAAGATAACATTTCAATAAGTTAACTTATTTAAAACACCTGTATACAAAATACATGGTGTTCACAAACATATAAAACATTCATAAAACCAAACAGTATACAGCGTCCAATAATTGAAAATATCCATACAATAATATTGTACTTTAATTTTATTATAATATAAACATTTAATTGCAGTTTCTAAACGTTAATCATTTGTACAGCACGTGATATAATGAAGAGATTAACATACATACATACAGACATTAGACATTGCGCGAAGCATAACGCCGTACTCAGAGACGTCGATTAATTGATAATAACAATTAATTCATTACGAAACCAATATTTTGATATGAATTTACGACTTACACTAATAAAAGGAGTCGTAACACAATAAATTTCGAATTACTAAGAAATTTTTCAATCAATTTCTAGAAATACACATTGGTATTGGATTCGAATTGCATTGTGATTGTACCTTATATATCGTATAGGATAAGAAGCTCTGTAAGATACTAAGTGGCAACTATTCAGTCGTGCGCTCGACGCGCTAACACTAAAACTACACGCTGTATAACGCCGACCATCGAAAATTTGAGCTTTTATATTAAAAACAATTACTTTCTGGCGTTTAAAGAGCGATAATATGGTACCTAATATTATATATGTTAGTAAAAAAATTATGGATCATTGTAAAGTTTATTATACTACTAAAGGCATATTCATAAGAAGATTCTACTCAACATAGTTTGTCTCGATTTGATCAATCACTGCTGTTTATGATATTTATGAGCCGTTCAGTGTACAGCGATTAACTCCAAAATCTAAAAAGTTAAGATATCATAAAAAATGGATTTCATTTTATTTAATTTCACTATAAATTGAAATTGACGCCTGTCGTGGCGCAGAGCTGTACAAGCGTGCGTGTGGGTTCGAGGTACACTCCAGGAAAAGTATAAGTTTAGTATTTTCTTTTCCTGGGTTTGGTAACAAGGCAAAGCGCGGCGTTGAGTTCCGCCACTCAGCACGCCATGCTATAATATGTTGTTAGGTTCCCGCTGCCTACCCTGCTATATGTGGGATATAGCGTGAAGCTAAAAAAATTAAATATTTTTTATAGAATGCCTACGTACAGATGAAAATAGCCAAAATATAAGTTTTTAACGGTCTTAAAAAAAACGAAGTTATCAATTCGGCAGTTTATTTTTATGTTAATGTCAAACTTTTTACTGACTGAATTAATTTTCATGAAAATTTATATGATAGCCAGTGGTGCGGGCTTTTGGTACAATCCAATTTTAAATTAGTTAACATCTGACAAGTAGCTAGATAATGGATAAAACATTCGAAAATTTTAATGTATTTTCGTTGAAGACGCTTGGAGTTAGTCGATTGTTACGAAATGGCTCACACGGCTTACAAAATCTCAATCAAACAAGGCAGTGCGTACAGAAACTCCAGACCAATCTATGTTGATTTTCGTTAGATACCACGATTAAAATTGACCATAACAGTTAATACTAGAAACGTTGGCAGTTAACAATCTACTGTCTATCTTAATAAAAAATCCTATATTAAGAAAAAATATGGTTTCCGCCTATGTTAAGCATTCTAAATATATGTATATCACGTTATTACTTTACAATTAAGTGATAATTGTGAGAAGATACATGGTTAAAGCGCATTAACTACAGATGTGTATGATATTAAAGATGTATTGTCTAAGTTTCGGCCTAGATATTGAATTTGGTCTAGATCAATTCGCGCTTCGTTATATATCGCTAAATACTAAGTTTGTTGTGTCCTACATATTACCTAAGGGTTAATATGAAATCATAATAAGACCAATCTATATAAACCGGTATTTTTCGGTTTTTTATAGTATATTCGAAAAAAAAAATTAAGTAAAGTACCGAAGTCTTTATAAACCGGTTTTTCCGGTTTTTAAATCCGCAGCTAGAAAGTAGATAGTACTACACTTCTGGATTTATCGTATTTTGGTCATAATTCACTTCATATCCCTAAAGTCATAAAGACACGCCAAAGCAATTCGAACGAAACGATCGAACTGTCATTATAATAGATATTATAACAGAAATTACAACATCGTAAACATATATTTATATAAGTTTGTACGATTTTTTTCTTTGTACTACGTTATACTTTTAGAATTTCATTTATTAACAAGTAAGTTAATATTATATTTTAATATTCGTACTTCTCTCGCACCTAGAGAGAAGCTAACTTTGAGAATTTACGATTAAATTTAAATCGTAAAAACCGAAACAATGAATAAAAAACCGAACTTTTTTAGTCGATAATAAGGTTATTGTTTTTCAACACCCTTTATAAAATTTTCAACAAAGTATATATTATATTTCAAAGTGACATTTGAAAGATATTCAATTAATTTTATTAATAATCATTTAATTCCAATTCAATTTTAAAAAAATATTTAATTATTTTTTTAACATTTAATGCAAAAACTCTTTGTTAATCAACTCCTTCGTTAATCTTAATTGACATTGGCTAATACAATTCACAATTTTTGCTGTATTTTATTTACGTTATTAAAATAAAATCGGCTCTCAGTGTTGCTATTTAAGAATATAATTGACTTTATAAAATTTGTTTTAACACAACAAATACACAGTAAGCATACTGATGTATTTTTCGTTGATTCGTTCCATATACAGAAATTAATATCGATTTTAGTTCTAACTATAGTGCGTAGAAATTTTTAATCGATATCATAAAAAAGGTTATCTATTTGACTGTATAGAAAATACAGTCTAATTGTGTGTTAACATAGTTTTTACAGGATGAACCAATTTTGATGAATATTTTTTTTATGTGATAACTAGAGATTCTGATCTCATTTAAATTTAGTTAAGAACTGACTAGCAGTTTTTGAGTTATTCGTAGTGCATTTGAAGTCGATTCTCTTTTTCATTCTGATTATCGATTCAAGTTTATCTTAGAAGTAATTTAGAATGATTTCTCGATTATTCACGTTTAACAATACAATGCAACATTAATAAACATTTGTTTTTACTTTAAATTGTACATAGAGAAAGGCGTGACTTACACACAAGTTGGGAATTACGAATAACATGTAAACGTAACAACTAAGCTACTTTACGTTGTGTTTTCATTCCAAAATTGTTATTAAACAAAATATTTGCTGTTAGAAGCTAAATTTTGAAAATTTAATCAAATGAGAGAACCTAGTATAAAGACGACACTGTTCTCTATTTCTCGCCTGAAATCCGCCATTTTGTCGTATCATTGGGAAATGGAAACAATTTAAATATAATCATTTCTCTTATGGGAATCGAACCCATAACCAATTGCGTTTACAGTTAGGCTGCGCCATGATGGACTCTAATGTTTATATTTGCAATATTTTGTTCTAATTGCAATCTAAAACGAAATATGTGTACAAATAAACTAAATTATTACATACATTTTTTTTAATATACAATTTAGGAAATCTCAACACAACATATATTATTCTCGTTGTTCATTCAAATTTAAAAACCACAGCATATATTTACTACAACAACATTACGAATACAGCGTTGACGAATTCAAATTTGAAAACATGTTAATTCATAAACTTTTTTATAAAAAACAACACCCTATATCTCGTTTAGAATATTGTATTTGTACCAGATAAGTCACCTCTGGTTTTTATTGCTTTTTAGACACTAATTGGCGTTAAGTTACGCGTTATGTTAGATATATTGATTATTTTAATATAGCCTACACTAAGAATCGAAGAAACGACCACATCAGAGCCTAAAATCCACTATACGATAGGTACAATCACTTGGAAACGTTCAATTCAGCGTCGATTAACATTTAAAGCCAGATTCACATCAAATATACTTTTACTTACTATTTTTGAATAATGACACAATATATGTATATATGGTGTTCAAAAAACTGCAATGGTATAATACGGTTACTGTCAGAACGACATCTAATATATACAACGACAGATCTAGAAAAATATTAATCTGTTCTGGTCACTTACTATATACATGAGTTAGTAATTTATGTTAGAAAAGCGCGCTTATAGCTTTTTGACTTAAAACACTGTGAGAATGGAGTGTGTTCAGCGTTAAGTTAAAAAAAAAACACTGTGCCTTTAACAATTTAAATATTGTAAATGTCCAAAGGTTAGGTAGAGAAAGACGAGCGGAGAGTGAGGTGGGCCCTTAAGCCTACACGTTGGGTCGTAATTCCCAGGCACTCTCCAAACTCCTCTCTTTGCAACGTGATGGGTATACGCACAGTGAATCTATGGATTGCTAAGGAGTTTCATCTTTTCTCTTTTATTCACTTTAGTATTACAAGCTCCTAAGAGATACAATGAACATTTAGTGATTACATAATTTTAATCGGAATGCCCTAACCTATTGATGACCTAATATAGTATTCCAAATGTTTTACTGCCATGAGATTAACATATTTTTAAATGTTCTTTTACATGATTTCAAGATGTCACAAAAAATATTCGGCTACAAAACCTTTGATTTAAAACTCACTTCCCAAATCACGAATCAAAAATAAAATTCCAACTGATCGCATCCATAACGTGCTCTATTAATTTCAAGCCAGCTGTTTCATCAAGGTACAAGCGCTTCCACAAACACCTTATCAACCATTGCAGTTCTTAGAAAAAATCTTAAATCTATACAAAAAAATAACCGTGCAATTTAATTATACGTGAGAACGTTACGACACATAGCCATCCGGATGCTACTTACATACATTACACTACTTTGGCAAGATTTCTATTTGTACTTATGTGCGTATAGTGCGTAGAAATAAGCTGAGTTAGGGGACGTTCAAGAAATAAGTAAGGATTTTGAACATAGAGGGAAGTAGGTATTGGTCTTTTAAAACTTTTTTTTTTGAGAAGAACAAGGTAATCAAGCGTTCGGGTCACATGATGGTATGTGATCAAACACCAGAGCAGCTATAGGTGTATTACCGACCAAAAACGTGACAGTTAAGCTTTTATTAGCTCAACAAAATGGAAATGACCTTCCAAGTCTGGCAAATATTTGAGTACAAATGATCATAGACTTTCATAATGTTTAGGGAAGGGGAATAAGATGGGCACGAAAAACTTTACATGATGGGGAGGATTATTTATTCATATCTTCCAGTCTGTGATCACCACATAACCAGTTCAAATCCGTAATCGGGTACCCATAAAGGGTCTTCTCTTCAAAAAATGTGGGAGATAGGATCAATAATGTTCAAAAAAGTACATAAAACTTGAACGACCTCTAACTTAATTATCAGCGAAGTCAATTCCTGTCCAGGCCAAAATGGGTATATTCCATAAACTAACTATTATTGTGAATAAAGCACATTTATTTCTGTTATATGAACGTATTGTACCACATTTAGCTATTGAGATGCGGTTTTTACAAATCCATTGGAAAAATATATTATGTATTGAATTCCGCTTAAAATGGAAGCGTCTAAATCGCTCATTATATAAATATATGAAATAATAAGAGCATGTTAACGAATTGCTAATAGTTGAACACAACATGACTCAAACAAAGACAAGCCAATACTGTACCTTCACTAAAAACATATGAATAACAAAAATTAGATATATCGCGCTAAAGTACCACAAATCAAAATTACGAATTTTTACCCATGAAAAAAAAAAGATATGGCTTGAATTCAATTCAAAAGAAACGTTACTTATGTATCTTAAAATTCGAAATCAAATATCTTTTTTCAAATCAAATAAAAAAAACAAAAGGGATTACAGTTGCATTTCTATAACAAAAATTTAATTTCTTTTGATTCGTGGTACTTTGGCAATAGAAACAGCGATTACTTAATTAGATTTTTAAGTTGCCAATAAATATTGAAAAAAACATGGCAAATTAGCAAAACCTAACATAACTGCAGTTATCATTACTCAAAGCAAAAACAATATAAATTCTCATTATAATAATAACTCTAATTTTCATTAGTCAAAGCAAAAGACAACATAGTTTTCATTATAATGGGTAACAACCCAACATACATACATACATAAAAAGCTAAACACGAACGATCCCAAAAGTACATTACAATAATCGATTACATCATTTAACTATCAATAAGAGTACTTCTTATAGTAAGGTGATATGTATTTATTTATTAATCGTGACAGAAGTCTTTATTTTTATACTAAATATGATGAGATCCACAAACAACGTGAAGTTAGATTGTTTTTTTATGTTATTAATATTATTTTCTTTTAATATTTAAATCATAGTTACAATTATAATAATCTAAACTAAATTTGCAATTATTAATATAGCTTCGTATATGGAAAACGAGATTTTTATAGAAATATAAAAAAAATAGACATAAAAATAGAGTTAAATCACTCCCTATTCTAACATTTACGAATAAAAAAAAAATCTAATATTCCTTCCAAATGATGCGAACCGTCCAACCAGATTGAGGAAACCAATATATATTTTTAAGCAAATTTTTGCTCTCAATTTCTGTTTTTTGGTAAACCCCAATTTTTCCGTAGGAATTTCCGGAAATTCAGTTATTATAAATATCTAAACATAATAATATCATAACATTTTTAGTCAGTTAGGAAGTAAACGAATGAATTTTATATATACATGTATATCAATATAAAAAAAAAACACTAAGTAGGAATCGAACCTACAACCATATACCGACGAGCCCCGCGTACATTGATACAAGTGTAAAAGCATAACTTAACAGGACACCCATTTTCATTTTCATTGGTTCTTAAGGTTAAAATTTCGTCATTATTCAAAGAATTTAGTATCATTACTTCGTCATTATTCAAAAGACTCATTATAGTTATTTTGTTACGATTCAAAGGATTCATTAGTTATTTTGTCGTTTTTCAAGGGATTCATTGTAGTTATTTTGTCATTATATAAAGGATTCATTTACTTCGAATAAAACCAAACAGGTATCCAATTAAGTTACGATGACAAAGACAGACAGTATATTTAGTATACAAAAGTTTCTAAGCATGATAAGGTAAAGATAAGAATAAGTTTAACAAATAAACTTCCTGGCGCATTGTGAATGTTATTTCCTAACACTTTATACTCCTAGTTTCTATTTAATTTTCAGCTTCACGCTCTATCTTGAATAGTTAAAAATCACCTAGTGTTAAGACACTACGTTCTCCAATTTCTGCCTAAAATTAAATCATTAAATATTGAATTGCGTCACTAAAGTTACCAGAATGCGGAAATGTAAATAATTCAAATATAATCATTTCCCCGTGTGAAGATAGATCTCGAATCGCGTTAACAGTCCTACATTTTTCCAAAATAAACAATTATTAGTGTCGCCGTTGACGCGTTCACAACGCGTTGTTAGCTATGCATGTACTCGTATATATCACTTTATACAAACATGGATGTCAAACCATGGTTATATGTGTAACATTTATTTTATTAATTTAATATACTTTTTATGCATTATTTCAAAAAAATATTACCATTCTACACTCCTTCTCTATATGAACTATAAGTGTGCCAAATTTCATGCTCCTAATCCACGTAATTTTCATAAAAGGGAGTACAAAGTTTTTGCTTCACGTATTTATATATATATATATATATAAAAATCTATAAAAATCTCGTTTAAAACCCAAAAAAAAAACAATATAAATACAATAATTTATTACAAATCATACCTAATCTTTGGTGATGGTACTATTAAATAATTTAGTATGAAAATCAATGAGAGTACTACCTTAAATACATGAAAAACGTCAATTTTTACAGTTACATGAAACCTATATAATATATATCAATTCACAATATGTATACATATTATTTACAGAAAGGAAACATTAGAATATTAGCTTATGTTAGTGCGTTTAGTTTTTAAATGAGTTTGCTATGATATAAGGAAAATATTGAAACTATTACAACAATGAATATACATGTTATTTTTTTAATA
>JAKGSA010000007.1:189141-218183 GCA_033558755.1 Philaethria dido | reverse complement strand
CTATAATTTATTTAGATGATGTTTTAATCATTACTCAGTATAAATATAAGTTTTGTATTTATACTGAGTAATGATTAAAACATCATCTAAATAAATTATAGTCACAAAATGACGTTAATTATATTATATTAAAATTTAGGACACGCTTTTTTAGTTTAAAGCTGTATCCCGCATATAGCAGGGTAGGCAGATGGAACCTGATAACCTAGTGTTAAGGCACTCCGTTCTCTTTTAACAATTCCGTTCCCCTATGTAACTAAATAAATTATAAAAAATCACAAAA
This sequence comes from Philaethria dido, assembly GCA_033558755.1. Lineage (NCBI taxonomy): Eukaryota > Metazoa > Arthropoda > Insecta > Lepidoptera > Nymphalidae > Philaethria > Philaethria dido. The sequence goes on along the minus strand of JAKGSA010000007.1, from coordinate 217,900 downwards.
TTATGTGAATGATATTGAATGATATTATACATTTTAATTCATAATTTAAAAACGGAGTGAACCAGTTCTCTCTGCCAACTCTGTTATGTGGTACGGCGTGAAGCTATATTAAAATCTTTTGAGTTTAGACTTTCTCATTTAATATATGTAAAGTTATTTACGTACATACATACATACATACATACATAGCTTCACGCTGTATCCCGCATATAGCAGGGTTGGCAAAGGGAACATGAGAACCGACGTGTTAAGACACTCCGTTCCCTTTCAAAAATTCCGTTCCCAACTTTTAAGAAAAAATTAACATACTATTCATCACAAACATCAAAACAGGCAAACAGAGAATGAAGAACAAAATGTCCTAACACTAAATCCTCTCTATATATGTAAATACAATACAAATCTGAGCATATAAACGGAATAATATGATTGAACGCCTGTCGTGGCGCAGAGGCACAAGCGTGCGACTGTAAACGCGACAGGTTGTGGGTTCGATTCCCACTCCAGGAAATGTAAAATTTAGTATTTTCATTTCTTGGGTTTGGTATTGGTAACAAAACAAAGCGCGGCGTTGAGTTCCGCCACTCAACACGCAATGCCTCAATTCGGCGGAAAGTGGGGAACGGAATTGTTGAAAGAGAACGGAGTGTCTTAACACTAGTTTCCCTCTGCCTACCCTACTATATGCGGGATATAGCGTGAAGTTAAAAAAAATAGATTGAGTGCCTACTCTGCTATATGCGGGATATAGCGTGAAGCTAAAAAAACTAATTTTAACGGTCATCGTGACGCAGAGGAATACTGTCTGATTGGTTGCGGACTCAATTTCAGGCAAAAGGTGGAATTTGGAGTGTCTTAACACTAGGTTCTCTCTGGTGAAGCTGTGTTTACAAAGTATATGTTAAGTATACTAGACAGAGACTCAACACTCTTTGGCTTAACAGTCAAAAATAACTACTAAATCTTTTTTTTTTTAACTTCACGCTGTAACCCGCATATAGCAGGGTAGGCAGAGGGAACCAGAGAACCTAGTCTTAAGACACTTCATTCTCTTTCAAGGCAAAGCGCGGCGTTTAGTTCCGCCACTCATCACTCAATACCTCAATTCGGCGGAAAGTGGGGAACGGAATTGTTGAAAGAGAACTACCAAATCCTGTCTATATAACTAAATACCATACAAATCTGAGCAGATAATCGGAATAATATGATTGAGTGACATTTAATAGCTTGGCTATCGATTGATATTCATTAAGACAGGCCAAATGGGGCGACGGTCAAGCGGTCGACCTAACATGCATTCAAACGCAACACGTCTGGTGAGGATGGATCGTTGATTATATTATATGTGTATCGAATATCTTGCTTAATTAATGATGTATGTATGTACAATATACATATATAATATTAGGTTCCGTTTTTAACTGAGTTGCAAAAAGGAGGAGATTACTAATTTGCTTGTTTTTTTTATGTACGTCAATTTTTTTTTACTGGGTAAGGAATTTATTTGATAACTAGTGCTTCTAGTGTGGTCGTAATAAAGTTTTTAGTTTTAGTTAAGATCTAACTAGTACTTTTTTAATTTATTCGTAATAATTTTAATTTTTAGTGCAGTTTGTGATGTCGGTTTTTTATATAATCTTTACTTTTTTCAAGCTTTACGCATCCCGCATATAGCAGGGTAGCCAGAGGAAGCCGAGGTTTCACGGAAGATTCGGGAGTTCCCGTGGGCTTTGGCTAGTGGCGGTAGAGGAAGAGCACCGTTTACAGCCGGTTCGGAGTCCCACATAACCAGTTCCGAGTCCCCGATCGGGCGGGCATCCGTAACGGATTTCCTCACGTAAAAAAAAAGAAAAAAAAGGGTAGCCAGAGGGAACCTGAGAACCTAGTTTTAAGACACTGCAACAATTTCGTTTCTCATTTTCCGCCGGATTGAGGCATGCGTGCTGAGTGGCGGAACTCAACGCCGCGCTTTGCCTTGTTATAATCTTAATTATTGAAAAATATATAATAATTTAGCTTTCAATATAATTTAATTTTTCTCACATAACAGGGTTGTCTAAGGCAACCTAGGATCAAGACACTTCATTTTCCACTTTTCGCCCGAATTCGAAATATTGTACGTTAAGTAGTAGTGAACGGCAAGAGAGGTAGAGGGAGACCTCGGTTGACTTTCAAGAACACAGTATCAATGATACTGGAGGAAGGTCACGTAAAAAGCATGAGAACCCACCATGCATGAAGTGGTTTATGACTGTGGACGAGGCGAAAGAGGTATAGAGGGAACGTAGCGTTTGGGGCTCCGGAACTCTGACTACCCCGCTAGGGATAAAGCGTGAAGGTAATTAAGTAAGTAGATTACACAGCGGAGAAATGTATATACGGGCGCCACATCATCCCCAAATTAACTCGAATTTTAATTTATCGTAAACAAAAATAATATATTTGTATTATATTACTGAAAATTTATCCAAAATTTGTTTTCATGTTAAATAATTAATCTTCTGCATTATTGAAACATCATGGAAATACATTTAAAAGTTCCTTTTCATTTAATATATATAAAATATTTTATATTATCTGTCGATTTTTATCATGAGTAAATATAATATTCTTTTTATTTGTCTGCCTTTGACTAGACTTGTGGTCTCCTAAAACGTAACGCTGGAGACCTAACACAAGCCGAATTGACCGAATCGACAACCCAGGAACCCACGTCTTGAACCAGAAGAGAAAGGAGAACCTACCCGAAATAATGGTATGAGGGCTAATAGAAAAAGTTAATTAATTAAATGAATATGATTCGTAACAACAGCCTCAGCTGTTTGAAGCGTGTTGAGTTGCGGAGCTCAACGCCGCTAACTGTCTTACCAGAGATGAGAAATGAAAATAATTTAAATACAATCATTCCCCTGTGTGACCCATTGCGATGAGTCACTAATAATTCAGTGTTAAGACACTCCACACTAAAGATGTTTTTTTTAACTTCACGCTGTATCCTGCAAGCAGGGTAGGCAGAGGCAACCAGAGAACCTAGTGTTAAAACACTCCGCTCCCCACTTTCCACCGAATTGAGGCATTGCGTGCTGAGTGGCGGAACTCAACGCCGAGCTTTGCCCTGCTACTAAACCCAGAAAATGAAAATACTAACTTTTACATTTCCTGAAGTGGGAATCGAACCCACAACCTGTCGCGATTGCAGTCGCACGCTTGTGACTCTGCGCCACGACAGGCGTTGGTGGTAAGACACTCCATTCACCTTTTTAAATTGACTAACAGATTTAAGATATAAATAATCAAAGCCAGCAATTATATTCAGAACTTGAAAGGAAGCATTCAATTGCATATAACATGAATAGCAATATTCTAGAATACTTCACAGAATGTTTACCGGATCATATCTATGGTAGAGCGTATCTTGACAAAGGCATTCCTGTTAAGACTCCTCTCTGTATGTATTCAAAATTGTAGAAGTTGGATTTCAAGTTTGATTTACTGTTGGAATTTATATTTTATATCTTATTTATAATATTCCTACTCCAGGAAATGTAAACGTTTAGTATTTTCATTTTCTGGGTTTGGTAACAAGGCAAAGCGCGGAGTTGAGTTCCGCCACTCAACAGGCAATTCCTCAATTCGGCAGAAATTGGAGAACGGAGTGTCTTTACACTAGGTTCTCAAGTTCCCTTTGCCTACTCTGCTATATGCGGGATACTGCGTGAAGCTAAAAAAACTAATTTTAAAGGTCATCGTGACGCAGAGGAATACTGTCCGATTGGTTGCGGAATCAATTTCAGGCAATAGGTGGAATTTGGAGTGTCTTAACACTAGGTTCTCTCTGGTGAAGCTGTGTTTACAAAGTATATATATAGTAAACAGAGACTCAACACAATCAAAAATAAGCACTAAACCATCAGGAAAGCCAAATAAATTCTAAAAAATGCTTCGTTATACATCGCATTCAGTGTATTTTGGTAAAAATTTTTGCTCGAAATATTTGCAATTATGGCGTTTTGTTCGGTTACCCCTTAATTGGTATAACACGATGTAATAATTTACTTTTTTATTTATAGCTTTGACGTCGTTTTCAATCATCTATATCACATATTTAAAGCATTAGCTTCACGATTTTTCGATAATTTGAGACATTACGTGTTCAGCGGCGGAACTCAACGCCGCGCGTAGTCTTATTTTAAAAGCTACTAGCTTTAAATAGAGCCAAGTTCATCATTATCATTTTCTGCCGACACGATAGCATTGAAAAGCGTACAAACGGTTGCTTTTTACAGGCTCTGTTCTCCACTATCTGCACAAATTCGAGGCATTGGGTGTTGAGTGGCGGAACTCAACGCCGCGCTTTGCCTTGCTACCAAACCCAGGAAATGAAAATACTAAACTTTTTACCTCTTTCTGAGTGGGAATCGGACCCAGAACCTGTCGCGTTTACAGTCGAACACTTGTGCCTCTGCGCCATGACGGGCGGTATAGGGTATATCTAATTATTTAATAGATTTTTTGTTTTTTCAGAAAATTAATATTGTTTATTTTTATTATTGTTACTGCATAACTTTTGCCTTCATGAACTAATTTTCATGAATCTTTTTTTATATTATAGCTAGTGCTTTTGTGATCTCATCCTATCGAAAAGTTCTTGAATTATTCGTAATAATGTTACTAAAGGCAATTTATTTGAAGTAATCATTAATTTTAAATAGATTATCTTTTTTTCTTACTAAAATATACACTCTTATCCTCTTGGGGATGCATCTCTGTTTGGCAAGGCTTCTAATGCAATACCAATTTGTGAAGAATTGACTTAACTGAGTGGCTTACTGGCGGCGTATCTCGATGCATGGTTGATGTACTAGATTAAATACGGTTAGATAGGTTCTTAGTTAGTATGTCTGAGTATTGACATACTGGTTTTGTGTTATTGTGTTTGTTAATATTATAAAATATTTTTTGTTGTTATCATTTTACAAATTAATATACAATTATTTATACTAGTGTCCCCGTTGACGCGTTAACAACGCGTTGTCTTTAGCAATGTGTATGTCACTTTATATAAACATGGACGTCAAACCATGGTAATGTGTGTAACATTTATTTTATTTATTTAATATACTTCTTGTGCAATATTTAAAAAAAATATTATCCTTCTGCATTTCTTCTCTATATAAACTATAGGTGTACCAAGTTTAATTCTCCTCCGTCCACATAATTTTCGTAAAAAGGGATCCAAAGATTTTACTTCGCGTATTATATTGTTACTTTAAGGAACACGATCATTTGACGTTTAATTTTTTTTTTCTTGACGCTGTATCCCGCATATACTCGTAGCAGAAGGAACCAGAGAGCCTAGTGTTAGGACACACCATTCTCTTTCAACAATTCTGTTCCCCACTTTCCGCCGAATCGAGGCATTGCTGAGTGGCGGTACTCAACGCCGCGCTTTGCCTTGTTACCAGAGCGAGGAAATGAAAATACTACATTACCTAGAGTGGGAATCGAACCCACAAACTGTCGAGTTTACGACTTTAGAATTTAATACAATATATTATATCGAATAATTAAAATTTTATCATCACCGACCGAGAATCGATCACCTTTATAACCACCTGTATTAGACTTCCATACCTAAGTCAACACATAGACAGATATGGAAATACGGACAACAGTTGGAATTGACGATTAATTAAGTTGGTTAGTTCGTCGTACTACAAATACGATTGACAATTGCAGTGATTGCAATTATACGACGGCCCCGACGTGACGTGGACGGTGGAACAACGCTATCCTACAGCCCTTTTACCATGAGAAACATTGTATATGTATCAAAATATTAACACATTCGCGACCGGCTAATTTTCTATGATTCAATTCTGAGTACCGGCAAATATAATCTTTCTAATAATGTTTCATGTGTTAATGGAGTGTCTTAACACTAGATTCTCTGGTTCCCTCTGCCTACCCCGCTATATGCGGAATACAGCGTGAAGTTAAAAAAAAAGTTTTAGTAATGTTTTTAAAATTTTGAAGCTGGTTGCCGCTAACTAACGTCAAGGGGAGGATAAAAAGTAAAGCCTTTTGTTTGTTTTGAAATATAAATGTCAAAATATAATATAATAATTTGAAATGACGTGAATTCACGTCAACGTTAACAAGTGTTTTCCGATTTCAGAAAAGGAGAAGGTTCTCAAAGTTTGGGTAAAAAGATATAACAATTACAAAACGGTAGGTTCTGAATTCCACTGTATTTTTTATGTTTTGTTATCGTATATTTTTTTACTGTGTGAACAAATTTTGATGGTTCTTTTTTTATATGATAACTACTACTTTTTGTGTGGTTACTTTAAATATGGCGTATTTACTTAAGATATGGAGAATAATTTTTGAGTTATTCGTAATAATTTTACTATTTAGTCCACTTTCCTTGAAGTCAGTTTTGTTTTTTTGTTAAAATCTTAACCATTTTAGTTGGCTATATTGCTAATTCCTAATAAATTTGGAAAGCCTTGAGAATTGTAGGGAAGCACTAAGAGAGGATTTCTCGAAATTTCTACAAAAACGAGAAACGCAAACAAAATCGCGGAACACAACTAGTCATATTTGAAATCATCTATATATAAATGCGTGAAGCAAAAACTTTGTATCCCTTTTTGTGAAAATTACACGGACGGAGGAGCATGAAACTTGACACACTTACAGTTTATACACATAAAAAGTATAGTAAATAAAATAAAATAAACGTTACACAAGCCATGGTATGACATCCATGTTTATATAAAGTGGCATATACGTTGCTAGGCAACGCGTTGTTAACGCGTCAACTGGGACACTAGTTAACTATAAATTAACAGAAATATTTCACATGTTACCACTGTCAAAGGAAAGAAGTACAAAACAATAACATATAAGATTGATGATTCATTATTAATCATAAATATATGCTAGAATTATCGACTACACACAATATATTCACATTGTTATGTTATAATTGAAACTGGTCTTAATAATTTCAACGCTTAAATTTCCTATTCATGGAAATTTAGGCATCAATATCTATTGGAAATTTGATTTATAATTCCAATATTTGACGCAATATATTTCACATACCTAACTTAATTAAAGCACTAATAAATAAAAATGAGGAACATTAATAATTTAATATTTTAAGTAATATTAAGCAATTCGGTGGAAATTGGGGAACGGAGTGTCTTAACACTAGGTTCCCTCTGCCTACCCTGCTATATGCGGTATACAGCGTGAAGCTATGTATGTATTAAGTAATGTTAAGTAATATTAAGTATTATTAGTTATAATAATATAATAAGTAGGCAACTAAAATACTTGGACTCTCTTTGGAAAAAAATATATTATTTCCTAAGCTTAGTTAAGTAATATGAAAAGAAAAGGATGAGATAATAGCTTCAGGTTTTATCACGCATAGCAATTAAAGAGAATATAATGTCTAGACACTCCGTTTGGCATTTTCAGTCTGAATTCGAGACATTACTCAGGGGGAACTCAATACCAAAGCTTCATGCTGTCTTTTTGTTAACTTCACGCTGTATCCCGCATATAGCAGGGTAGGCAGAGGGAACCTGAGAACCTAGTGTTAAGACATTCCGTTCCCCACTGTCCACCGAATTGAGGCATAGTGTGCTGAGTGGCGAAACTTAACGCTGCGCTTTACCTTTATTTGGTAACAATACCAAACCCAGGAAATGAAAATACTAACTTTTACATTTCCTGGAATGAAACCCACAACCAAAGCGTAGAAACAAAAACAATTAAAATATAATATAATAATTTCCTTAACGGAGAATCGAATCTATTACCAAAGTAAGTTTGCATCTCCAATGTAAACGTACGCATATATTAACCTAAATGTACTTTCATTAGAAATTGATTAAACTAAAAGGAATAGCAAAACATACAGCCAGTCGATCGCCCTGTGTACCCATCCACCGCATCTGTTTGGCCACGTCCAAGCAACGTTTACAGTATAACTCGTTAATTACCATAGCTCAGTATCCAGACAGCTAGAGGTATATGCCAGCAAAGCCTGCCACAAACGTTTTTTTATGATTTTTTTTTGCAACTACACGCTATATAGCAAGGTAGGCAGAGGGAAACTGAGCACCTAGTGTTAAGACACTCCGTTCTCTTTCAACAATTCCGTTCCCCATTTCCCGTTTTTATTTAATTCCTCATTTAATTGATACGTTACAGTTGAATGAAGTATAAAAGCGGGAATCGGAAATAAAAGCAAGTTTCGGGTTCGATTCCCGGACGGGGGAATGATTAAATTTCAATGATTTTCATTTCTCCACTCTGGTAAGACGAACTTCTATGTACCCATTCACTTCGTATGTTTGGCCACGTCCAAGTCATGTTTACAGTATAACTCGTTAATTACCATAGCTCAGTACCTAGCAGTGACGAGGCGTCCATACAAAACGGTTCCCACCGGCTTTAGCTAACTCACTTTACTATTATACTAACAAAGCTAACTTTTTAAAGTGCAAGTATGAGATATGAAAAAAGATCGCTTGGAAAATGTGGAGCTCGAATTGTTATGAAGCTTGCAAAAAAGAACAAAGTCAAGCAAGGAGTAAAAAGAAAAAAAAGAGTAAGTGTGAGAGGTAAAAAAAGAAAATAAGGTCGCCAGGAAAATATGTCATAATCTAAAACAGCCTAAAAAAAAACCTTTACGTCATAGGACGTAAAGGTTTTTTTGCCGGTATAGACCGGCTTCCCAAAATATGCCGGCTTCCCTAAATATATACCGGCTTCTCTAAATTTACCGGCTTGACTAATTAAAATTTTCACCCCTCGCCATTGGTACCTAGCTACCTAAAGGTATATGCTAAAACAGTCTGTACAAACGTTTTTTTATTAAATTCCTTCATTTAATTGGTACGTTAACGTTGAATCGGATATATTTTACGTACTTTGTCTTGTGGCGCAGTGGAATAGCGTCTGTTAACACGATTGGTTGTGGGTTCGATACCCACTCGGGGGAATCATCCTCCTTGTTTGAAGTTGGTAAAAGTTAACAATCTAAGTGTGGTATAGATAGGATGTGTTGGTTGACAAATAATGTCAAATGCCATATATAGTAAAGAATAGAAGCAGATTTTTTTTATTTACGATAAGTGTTATACTAAGCATGGAAACTTTCACATTTTTAAAAACTACTGTCCCCAAAGAGGGATCGAACCTACAACTATCGCAGTTCGTTACAAATAACACCTTTTCCTACAGGCATATGTAATTTGAGTCAGGTCAAGAAATTTTGAAGTATCTACGTACTTATAATGATGTCTTCAAAAAATATAAAAAAGTCCTTAAAATTAATTAGGAAGCCTCCTTATACAATATGGATCAGCTAAGACAGAGTTTTACAAACTTAACAGAACGTGAAGTGTATTTGAAATCAGTATGGAATAAACTATGTATTTTTATTAAGATTTACATATATATATATATATATATATATATATTTAGCTTTACGCTGTATCCCGCATATAGCAGGGTAGGGCAGATGGAACCTAAGAACCTAGTTTAAGACACTCCGTTCCCCACTTTCCGCCGAATTGAGGCATTGCGTGCTGAGTGACGGAACTCAACGCCGCGCTTTGCCTTGTTACCAAAACCTAGGAACTGAAATATTTAACTTTTACATTTCCTGGAGTGGGAATCGAACCCACAACCTGTCGTGCTGCCCGCGTAGTAAAAGCTAGTTATGTGTAAAATATTCGAAAAGTGCTAAATAAGTCCTTTCATTTGGTACCCCACACTGTACCCATCGACGAATTTGTTTTTATTCATGACGTAATTGCCTCTAGAATTAAGAGTGACGTCACATATCTAAGAACACTTGGAGTATCAATACTTATCTAACGTCACCTTAATTATATAATTTGGTGCAGGGGTTTCGAAGATATGAGGTAATAAAGTATATTACAAACATACATAATACGCGCGAAAAACATAACCCTCTTCTGACAGTCGGGTAAAAAAGAAGCTTCACGCTTTATTATGCCACGTTGACGTATCATGAGATAGTGTCTAGACACTCCACTATTTCTGTATAATGTAAAACCATTTTGAAATAAAAGAAATGGTCATGGCTGATGTATACACACGTACAAAATTGGACTGCACGAGTCACGTTCTTTGGCATGAAGATAGTAAACATGTGCTGAAAGTATTATTAGATGCGGTCAAATATTTTGAATACAATTATTTTTCAACCGACTTGCAAAACAGGAGATTATCAATTTCAATCAATGTATGTTTCTATTTGTTACCGTATGCGGTAATATAGATAAATAACACACGTAATTATAATTGTATCCTGCATATAGCAGAGTAGGCAGAGGGAACCTGAGAACCTAGTGTTGAGGCACTCCGTTCCCCACTTTTCGTCGAATTTGAAGCATTGCGTGCTGAGTAGCGAAACTCTACGCGCTCTGCCTTGTTAACAAACCCAGGAAAAGAAAATATGAAATATTATTTAACATTTCTCATTTCCTGTAGTGGTAATCGAACCCACAACCTGTCACGTTTACAGTCGCACGCTTGTGCCTCTGCGCCACGACAGGCGTTGTATTTCTAAATACGTGTAGAAAAATCCTTGGATCACAATTAACGAAAATTACGCGGACAGAGGAGCATGAAACTTGGCACACTTATAGTTTATATAGAGGAGTGTAGAATGCATAAAAAGTATATTAAATTAACAAAATAAATGTTACACACTACCATGGTTTGATGTCAATGTTTATACAAAGTGACTTATAAATTAATAAAGACAACGCGCTGTTAACGCGTCAACAGGGACACTAGTCTATATAATATTACTCGTCATATAGTTGCCATATATCGGTCGTAAAAAAAATATACATTATATTTTTTTGGTGTACACGCCACAAAGATCCACTCCGCTCTGGTTATTTCATTTCCTCAACTATCACGCCATTTCAATCTAGTTCACTTTTAGGGTTTATTTTGAAAACAACAATGTTTGCTTTTCATTTGTCTTTCATGTTTTTTTATTAACTGCACAGTTATCGATATCACGCTGTATCCCGCATATAGCAGGGTAGGCAGATGAAACCTGATAAGCTAGTGTTAAGACACTCCGTTCCCCACCTCCGCCATACTAAGGCATTGCGTGCTAAGTAGCGGAACTCAAAACCGCGCTTTGCCTTGTTACCAGACCCAGGAAATGAAAATACTAAACTTTTACATTTCCTGGAGTGGGAATCGAACCCACAACCTTACACGTTTAGTTACTTGAGCCTTTGCGCCACGACAGGCGTCTCGTCTTCTTTCACTATATCCACCTACTAAACGAAAAAAAGGCATAAAGCTCCACAAATACTCGATATCTCCCATATTGTTTTGCTCGTGTAAACTTGTATTACAGTTAATGAAAGCATTCAGAACAGAATATGTGTTTAATTATGTTCAGTAGTACGCGTGCAAGCTATTCGGTTAGGGCAGACCGTAAACTACACTGTTTGTTTAATCTATTTCCTTTTTTATTGAAGTGTTCGCTTTTAGCTACAAATATATATTTTTGATGTTTTAAAATGAAAATATATTTAGAAAATGTATAAATATTTGAGTGCAGCGGGATTCGAAGCCGCACCTCTTGGAAATCGTCCAAGTAAATAAGTTTCCCTTCCTAAGTGTGTGATTAACAGTTTAAAACTTCAAAAATATTTAATAAATTGCATTATCACATGCCAAATGATTGTTCTTTGAAATAATCTTTGGGTAGCAGAATATTGTAAAAATATCTCTACAAAGATTTTTTTTTTTTTTTTTTTTTTATTGAAAACGGACGGCAAACGAGCAGAAGGACCACCTGATGGTAAGTGGTTACCTTCGCCCATAGACATCTACAACACCGGAGATGTTGTAGATGCGTTGCCAACCTAGAGGATACTGATGGAAGGGGGGACAATGTAGTAGTCCACTATCGGAACCACCACATTTTGGGGAAAGGATGGGTGGGAAAGGGGAAAAGATGCTATCAACATAAATAAGTTGTAACAAGCGTATAAGAATTTCGACGCATATGGATATAGAACGCATGGTTTAGTGGTCAGAGCGCTTGGACGGGAGACAAAAGGCACGGATTCGAGTCCCGCTGTGTTCAAATTTAAATATGTTTTAAGAAATATCTAGTGCATATGTAATTTTAAATGATTTCTAAAACGAGGACATCGAATCGAATGTACGAGTATGTTATTTATGTATGTTATCGCATAACTTTTTATTTTGCGAACCAATTTTCATGATTCTGTTTTAAATTGATAGCTAGTGTTTTTGATGTAGTCCTATATGAATTAATTTAACATATGACTAGCAGTTTTTGAGTTATTCATAATAATTGTACTTTTAGTGCATTTTATTTGAAAACGGTTCTCTTTTATGTTAAAATCTTTATCTATATATAAATACGTGAAGCGAAAACTTTGTACCCCTTTACGAAAATTACGCGGACGTAGCAGTATGAAATTTGGCACACTTATAATTTATATAGAGAAGGAGTGCACAGTGACAATATTTTTTTTAAATAATGCATAAAAAGTGACATATACATTGCTAAAGACAACGCGTTGTTAACGCGTCAACGGGGACACTAGGTTTTATAATTATCTTTACTTTTCAATCCGATTACAGACGCAGAACTCCACCAAACACAGAATGCATCACAAAATAACTGGAAACGGAAGAACGGATTGGCATAACAATAATATATTTTAAGTTGGTGCAGTAAAAAGCATGAATATAAAAATCATAATAATTTTTCCATGTAAGCTTCTTATAGGCACTTTAGAAAACAACATTTTCTACTCGAATATATGAATAATAGGATTTAATAACAAATGTTTATCATTTGCTACATCTTCAGATAATTGTGAAGGGCACTTGAACGTTCTTATAACGTTCATTGTGTATCAATCATATGATAATTTCTATAGGTGTGTATTTATAATTTATTATTATTAATTCGACTTTATATAGTATGGTTTTTAGCTTCACGCTGTATCCCGCATATAGCAGGGTAGACAGAGGGAACCTGAGAACCTAGTGTTAAGACACATCGTTCTCTTTCAACAATTCCGTTCTCCACTTTCCGCCCGATTAAGGCATTGCGTGCTGAGTAACGGAACTCAACGACGCACTTTGCCCTGTTACCAGACCGAGAGAGACACAGACAGAGAGAGAGGTTCTCAGGTTCCCTCTGCATACTCTGCTATATGCAGGATAGTGCGTAAAGCTATGTGACACAAGGTGCGGCGTTAAGTTCCACAAATAAACACCCAATGTCCGGACAGAAAGTAGAAAACAGAGTATCTTAACACTAGATTCTCTCTAATCACCCTATTATGCTACAAAATGTGTGAAACTGTAATCGACCTCATAAAAAGTCTACTTTGCAATATATTTTTTTAACTTCACGCTGTATCCCGCATATAGCAGGGTAGGCAGAGGGAACCTGAGAAACTAGTGTTAAGACACTCCATTTTCTTACAACAATTCCGTTCTCCACTTTCCGCCAAATTGAGGCATTGCGTGTTGAGTGCAAATTAAAGTATCGAATTGCAATACTAGCTTAGGTACACAAAATATATGAAGATTACGGTATCATCAAAATTATTCAAGTAACTTCTTACACCGTGTCTGAGAGTCTCATCTTAGTGCTTTAAAAACATGTAATTAAGGGATGGTCGCCTGCGTCCGCTACATCAATAGATTATGATATAACTACTTACTATGACGCCTGTCGTGGCGCAGAGACACAAGCGTGTGACTGTAAACGCGACAGGTTGTGGGTTCGATTCCCACTCCAGGAAATGTAAAAGTTTAATATTTTCAATTCCTGGGTTTGGTAAGAAGACAAAGCGCGGCGTTGAGTTCTGCAACTCAGCACGCAATGCCTTAATTCAGCGGAAAGTGGGGAACGGAGTGTCTTAACAGTAGGTTCTCAGGTTCCCTCTGCCTACCCTGCTATATGCGGGATACAGCGTGAAGCTAAAAAAAACACTTACTATGACTTTACTCGCTTTAACAGACCCCCCGAAGGGCATTCATGAAGAGGTTAATGGCTGTGGACGAGGCGAAAGAGGTATACAAGGACCATAGCATTTGGCGCTCCGTTCTCTCTGACTACCCCGCTAGGGATAAAGCGTGAAGCTAAGTAAGTAATACGCAAAATTTTAACGAGCGCCGACGTTTAAATAACCCAACTTAGGAAGTAACCAAAATTGAAGTTGAAGTTAGCCAACTTCATTAAGATGAAATTTTGAATTTGAATTGAAGTTTGTTAACTTCATTAAGATATTAAGTTTGAATGAACATTATGTAATGCGAGTAGAACATGCACTTTAGTACTACTAATATCATAAATGCGAAAGTTTGTGAGGATGGATGTTTGTTACTCTTTCACGTAAGAACCATTAAAAGGATCTAGATGAAACTTTACAGCAATGTAGCTATATCCATCAGTATAAAGTAGACTACAATTTCTAAAGATTTTTATATATACATCTTTATTTTTTAATTTCACGCTGTATCCCGCATATAGCAGGGTAGGCGGGGGAAAGCGGAGAACCTAGTGTTAAGACACTCCATACTCTTTCAACAATTCCGTTCCCCACTTTCCGCCGAATTGTGGCATTGCGTGTTGAGTGGCGGAACTAAACGCCGCGCTTTGCCTTGTTTACCCAAAAAATGAAAATACTAAATTTTACATTTCCTGGAGTGGGAATCGGGAGCACAACCTGTCGCGTTTACAGTCGCACGCTTGTGCCTCTGCGCCACGACAGGCGTTATTTTAATATATATTAATATAAAGATTAAACACAAATCTTGTATAAAATATTCAAATCAGATTCATCCTGAGAATTAATCATTTCCTGGGTTTGGTATCAAGGCCAAGCGCGGCATTGAGTTCCGCCACTCAGCATGCAATGGCCTCAATTCATCGGAAAGTGGGGAACGGAGTGTTTTGATACTAAGTTCTCATATTCTCTCTGTCTACCCTGTTATGTGCGGGATACACGATCGTCTCACATATATAATACAAAAACTATAACCACATAATGCAATATAATCAAATTCCAATTCAAATAACTTTATTGAAACTAAGTAGTTACATGCTTCATTTTTTGAACGTCAAATAATTTATCACCGGTTCACTAAATGCCTCGGACCTGAGAAGAACCGGCGCAAGAAACTCAGCAGCACTTTCTTTTCTCAGTAAATACTCATTTCCCTAGTTTTAATCGAATCCACAACCGATCACGTTTACAGACTGTCCTACACTACGATGGCGACACATATAAAATACAATTCAGTCCTAGAATACTGTAGTGTTAATGTGTGGAATTAAATGCTGTTGATGCTCACCCGGGAGTCGGGAGGCTCATCATAGTTGTATATTTATTGCAAAATTTTATTTGAAAAGAGCAACTGTTTAGTTTCTTGTCGGCTCTTCTCAGCAGAACTGCCTTCCTCACCGGTGGTAGCTTCCGTTAGGACTGACACTACTGACATCTTTTGTAAATTGACGATACGAAAGTGGTTGTAACAGCCTATTTGAATAAATATTTAAATTTTGATTTTTGATTACAATACTAATACAAAAACAATATGCACATAATCCAACCGCAATACAATTCCAATGCAAATATTCAGCCGGTGACGTAGTTAAATCTCCGAGGGCTGTGCGTCCGTCCGCCGGTTTATTAGAGCTTTGGTAACATGAAGATTTCAAATAGAGCGTTGAAACGCACGAACTGATGTTTGCGTTGCCTTAACAACTGTTTATTAATAGCGTGTTGTATGTATTTTACGTTTATACTTGTGATACGTTGGAAAAATGAATTCGATTTTATTATGTAAAAATGTGTTTTGCGCGGCGTTGAGTTCCGCCACTCAGCATTCAATGCCTCAATTCGGCGGTAACTGAACGGAAGTGAAGAACGGAGTGTCTTAACACTAGGTTCTAAGGTTCCCTCTGCCTATCCTGCTACGTGCGGGATACAGTGTGAAGCATGGTTTACAAGTTTGGGTTAGTAGTTTGGTATCAACCTAAAATTTTAAACAGTATTACAAATGTTGCATTGCCGTCTTTGACATGACGAGAAAAGCTCTGACAAGAGATATAACTTAGAAACGTGCTGCAATTTAGCAAGTAGTGTCTCATAATAACGGAGAAAAAAGTAACTTATCTAAAGGTACACTCTGTTTGATTGATGATTTACATATATATGTGGAATAAAAGTGAAATATATATGCAAAAATAACAAGCTTAATGCTGAATTCCGCACATAGCAGTTTAGACAGCCTGAGAACCTAGTGTTACGACACTCCGTTGTGATAGTTACCGTTTCCCACTTTCCACCGAATTGAGACATTGCGTGGTTGCGCAACTCAACGCCGCGCTTTACCCGGTTACCAGAGCGAAATGAAAAATCTAAAAAATAATTATTATAAGCATACATGCCATACCAATCAAATACAATAAATAAAACAAACGTCCTAATAACAAAATCAATTTTCACGCTTATTCTCAGAAAGAAACACATTTTCATGAGTTATGTAGCAATTGTTTTTATAAAACGAGTAAATTAATAGTAAGCCGTGTTACAGATTATTCAAATGGATTGGAAAATCCTTTACGTTCCACTAAAATGTTACAGATTTACGCTTTCCGAGGATTTATTTGAACAAAATATTAAATATAATATGAATTAAAAGGTCTGTCATGGCGCAGAGGCACAAACTGTAAACGGGACAGGTCGTGGGTTCGATTCCCATTCCAGTAAATGTAAAAAGTTTAATGTTTTCATTTCCTGGGTTTGATACAAGGCTAAGCGCGGCGTTGAGTTTCGCTGCTCAGCACGCAATGCCTCAATTTAGTGAAAAGTGGGGAACGGAGTGTCTTAACACTAGGATCCCTCTGCCTACCCTGCTATATGCGGGATACAGCGTGAAGCTATGTATGTATGTATAAAAGTATTAAAATTCAAACAATAGTCACAAACACTATGCGTTCCACTATTGTGGTTAATTATTTAATTAATGTAACGTTATCCACACTGCTATCGCCATAAGCGTTACTCGTGTAGTTCAAATTGTTTTATTATATTATTTTATAAGCTGTGGGGAAACATGTTTAATATTTTACATGAAATTGCCGATGAAGGCTTAATATAAATATATTTTTTTATTTACTTTATAATCGCTTGTTAAATGTGGATATTTATAATAAGACGCTATATATCAATCAACATGATTCTTTTTTAGTTTAGTATTTCCATTTCTTGGGTTTGGTAACTAGGCAAAGCGCGGCGTTGAGTTCCGCCACTCAGCACGATTGCGTGCTTATACTCCTCATATTCCTTGCCTCGATTCGGCGAAGTGGGTAACGGAATTGTTGAAAGAGAACGGAGTGTCTTAACATTTGGTTCCCTTGTTCCTTCTGCCTACTCTATTGTGTGCGGGATACAGTGGGAAGTTAAAAGTATTATATAAAATGTGTAAGATTTGAAAAAACATTAGCTTCATGGTAGTTAGGGAAAAGATATTGTGTGTTAAGTGACGGATCTCTCCGCACTTTGTTATTACAGTAGGGAATTTATATGGGAATTGAGAAGCGCGTTTACCGTGCGTGAGAGGAACTATAGTTTTCCCACTACATGTGTTGAAGTATTTTCATTTCCTGAGTTTGGTAACAAGGCAAAGCGCGGCGTTGAGTTCCGGCACTCAGAACACAATGCCTCAATTTGACGGAAAGTGGGGAAGTGTCTTTACAGTAGGTTCTCAAGTTCGCTCTGTCTACCCTGCTATATGCGGGATACAGCGTGAAGCTAAAAGAAATCACTCTCTCCCGAGAGAACATAGTGTCAAGAAACTCTTCTCTTTTTTCGCCCGAATTCTCTAGAAGCTGGATAACTTTCTGGATAGAAAAGAGAGTGACAAGTCGATTTGCATATACATATATTTTTTTAAATATTAATAGATATTACTTTATTCATTGGGTAAATGACGATCAAAAAGAAAAAAGCAATAAGCTGTTGGATATATCAATTAATTTTTTAGTTGGTCAATTGACTTGTTAAATTATCAAGTTGTTTTATAGATTGTCAATTGATTATAATACAAAAATTAATCTTTTATAATTCATATGTATTTTGAATTTCATTATAAAATGGTTGCCGCCACTCATACTGTGTTCAATACATGTTAGAACTTTGTGTCGATACGCAGTCTCTTCACGTACTCCTTCTTTTCGGTGAGATATTAATTTATAAAACCGAATTACCGTTTCATTTACCCTAACCTCCTACATAAGCAAATTTAACATATCAGATAAAAATCCGCTGGAATTCGAGACATTGCGAGACAGTGGCGGAACTCAACACCGTGCTTTGCATTATCAATGCGGAAAAGTCTAAATAATTTAAATTTAATTTCTCCGATATAGTAAATATATTCCATACATCATTCCATACTTAAAATAAAGCTATATACCTATATAAAACGCTTGCGTTACTGAGTGACTGACAGACACCGTACACGCGACACTACTGCACATAGAAAGTTGAAATTTGATATTTAGATTCCTTGAGGAGTGTAAAGGGGCACTTAAAGAGAATCATATTTAGAAAACGTATGAAAAATTTTTGAACGTAGCGGGACTCGAACCCGCGCCTCTTGGCCTCTTGCGCCTCCGTCCAAGCGCTCTGACCACTAAGCCATGCGTTGTACAAGTAGTAGAGACGCAGGTTCAAGTCCCGCTGCTTTCAAAATTTTTATACGTTTTCTAAATATGTTTTTCTTTTCCTAAATGTGGGATTAACACTTTAAAACTTCAAAAACACTAAAAGAGAATTTCTCGAAATACCTACAAAAACAGGAAAAAAAACCCAGTATTTACTAAACTTTATGCAAAAACGTCGACTGTAAAGCTAAAAAAAGTCAAACAAAAGTCGCGGTATACAGCTAGTGTAAACATTTAGTATAAAAGTCTTAGTCTCTAGACCACAGTAAATAAGACTACATAGAAAAAAGCGATCCACAAACAAGACAGATAAAGTCATCAAGAGAAATTTTCTTTGATAAAAAATTATAAAAAAAGTATCCTTAGAGATATTATTTAACGGTTCCGTTTGAAAAGTCAAGGGGATATAAACTCATAAAACGCAAAGTTAAACATTTCTTCTTGAGAGAGTTTTATAAATTAAAAATATTCTATCACAACATTGTGGCTATCGTGGACAGTCTGTCTGTAAACGAGATGGGTAGTGAGTTCGAATCTCACTCGTGAAAATGAAATAATGTCAAATATTTAAACTATTTTCATTTATTTGCTATGGTAAAACAAACCACGGCATTGAGTTATACTTTTTTTTGGCTTCACGCTGTATCCTGCATATAGCAGGGTAGGGAGATGAAACCCGAGAACCTAGTGTTAAGACAATCCGTTCTCTTTCAACAATTCCGTTTCCCACGAGTTAAGGCATTGCGTACTGAGTGGCTGAACTCAACGCCGCCTTGCCTTATTACCAAACCCAAGAAATGAAAATACTAAACTTTTCAATTGAGTTATACCAACCACTCAATATGCTCTATATACGTTTGATTCGGACAAAATATATAGAACGGAGTATCTTAACACTAGGTTCTTTCACCACTTAGCTATACGCGAAAAAACGTAAACCTGCGAAAAAATAACACATTTCTTTTGATTTATTTCATTTTTGTGGGCGAATAGAATTTTTTTAGGAGACCGGTGTAATATTTGCCGTCGCGAGCACGTGGTGTGGCGCGACAACCGCGGCGACATAAAAAGATTAAAAAGCAGGTAACGTGTGATCGAATGGTGAAAACATTCTGTAAGCTTCCCCATTTACGTTGTTCGCTTTGGTTTCGCTTGCAAAACATTTTTTTACACGTATAACATTCATTTAGGGAAAGTTGGAATTTCGTCCTCAGCCGTAATAGTTGAAGATATATAGATGTAAGACATGAACAATTATCTAAGAACGCTAACATCTGTCTAAGAATACTATAATGATGTTAATGTGTGGAATTAAGTGCTGTTGACGCTCACCTGGGAGTCGGGAGGTTCATCATAGTTTAAATTTATTGTCAAATTTTATTTGAAAAGAGCAACTGTTGAGTTTCTTGCCAGTTCTTCTCAGCAGAACAGCCTTCCGAGTCGGTGGTAGCTTCCGTTAGGACGGATACAACTGACATCTATTGTAAATTAACGATTCAAGAGTGCTTAGTAACCTATTTGAATAAAAAATATTTTGATTTTTATTTTAACGCCAGCAATGTTACCGTGGATGAGGCGTCCACGAAACAACTGTAAAGAAAGTATAAGAAAATCAGACTCCATAATCAGATGGGAGTAATATTCAACAGATGTTTCCAAGTGGCCAGCGAAAAACTGTGTTTTTTATAAAACGAACATATTGGGTCAGTCAGTCAGGTGTATTTAGTATCATTTGACGTATAAGCTAAAAACATATGTAAGGATTGTTAATGACTTTTATTTAGCTTTATGCTTTTCCTGCATCACAGAGTAATCAGAGAAACTAAGTCAAAACATTTCGTTCTCCACTTCCATCGCCCATCGGAATTAGGGACATTGCCTATTGTTGGTGGTAATCATTCCCCGAGAGGAAATCGAATCCACGACCAATCCAATTCACACTCAGACTATAGAAAATATACTACAAAAAACTTGTAGGTACCATAGAAATATTAATAACTATTTATTACAAAAGAGAATACAATGTATGAAACTGTAGATATGGGACTTTGTACACCACCTTACAAGGGAACCGGGACATATTCAATGCAAAGTTGCATTTGTTACCGACGGGCGTGACGCCGACCATCCGGCGGACGGCCTACTTGTCTTCTAGTAGTTTATAGGGCGAAACTTGGGAACTGTACACTACTAATATAATTATTAAATTAACTTCAAAAACGCCTGTCGCGGCGCAGAGGTAGGTAGCGTGCGACTGTAAACACGACAGGTTGTGGGTTCGATTTCCACTCCAGGAAATGTTAGTATTTTCATTTCCTGGGTTTGGTAACAAGGCAAAGCGCGGCGTTGAGTTCCGCCACTCAACACGCAATGCCTCAATCTGGCGGAAAGTGGGGAATTGTTGTAAGAGAACGGAGAGTCTAAAACTAGGTTCTCGGGTTCCCTCTGCCTACCCTACTATATGTGGGATACAGCGTGAAGTTAAAAAATAAAAAAAAAAATACTTCAAAAAAAGGAGGATTCATTATTGATTGAACCTATTCTGATGATTCTTTTCTTATATGATTTTGAGTTATTTTAATAATGTTATTTTTCAGTACCGCCTCTACGATAACGCTGTATTCCAAATTTATTCATAGCAGGGTCAAAGAGCATCACAGCTGAGGTTGCACGAATGACGGGCCAGTGGCAGTAGCGCTTTCACGCTGTATCCCGTATATAGCAGGGTAGCCAGAGAGCGCCGCCGAAGTTTTCACGGAAGATTCGGGAGTTCCCGTGGGCCTCGGCCACAGGTGGTAGAGGAGGAGCACCGTGAGGTTTTAGTGGGTGTATACGGCCTCTTTACAGCCGGTCCGGAGTCCCACATAACCCGTCCGAGTCCCCGCGGGTGGGTATCCGTAACGGATTTCCTCACGATAAAAAAAAAGGGTCAAAGAGAACCTAGTATCAAGTCAGTCGTCCGCCAATTTCCTATCCATTTCAAGTCATTGCGTCTTAAGCGGTAGAATTTACTAGACAGAAGAAGTGGAAAAAATTTAAATATAATCCCGCGAGTGTGAATCGAACCCACAACCAACCGCGTTTACAATCAAAATCTGTCCCACTGCGCCATAATGGCGTTTATTTCCGTAACTTTGATTTATTTATAAAATATCTAGAAAGAGCAAATCAATTATCATAAAATAATAATGACAATAACAATTGAACAGTGAAGGCTAAACTAATTAAAAGCAATGACTCAGAAAATATAAGAAAAATAACAAAAGGGCTAGTATAATATAAACGTATAATTTAAAAATATATAGGTAAATTGTACTATATAGAGAGAACAGAGTGACTCGGCACTATGTTCCCCTATTCTGCTATATGTGAAATATACCTATGTCAAAATAATGGGTTTGGTAATAAGGCAGAGCGCAGCGTTGAGTTCCGCCACTCAGCACGCCATGCCTCAATTCGGCGAAAAGAGGGGAACAGAATTGTTGAAAGAGAACGGAGTGTCTTAACACTAGGTTCTCAGGTTCTCTCTGCCTACCCTGCTATACGCGGGATACAGCGTTAAGTTATAAAAAAAAATGCAATTCAGAAAATTAGTGACTGAGTAGTACTCCTGATAGTCTGTCAGGATAGGACAATTGTTTAGTTTGTTTTTTAAATTTATTATGAATATAAAAAATATATATTTTTTTATTTTAATATAAAATATTATCATCTACAATATGTTCATATAATTAAGATATATATGTTTGCGCGTATGATAATTTTGGTGATACCACAGTGTCGCTATCTATGACACGGTAACGGAAATAGATTCAATACCGGAAATTGATGAATACGGGTGACTTACTGGACTGGCACTAGTGGGGTGACCAGCTTTATTCATAAGGAGCGTGCGGGAAATGAAGGGATAATTATCTCTTTAACTATTGCAGTGTTATCTTCAAGTTAGTGTCTGTGAAATCAGTGCTATTGAAAACAATGCTTTGGTAATCAGTGTTCATGTTATCAGTCTTTGTGTGTTAAAAGTATTGTTTATCAGTGTATAACACACAAACACACACACACACACACGGCTTTGTTACTATTAAGTTATATTTATTATGTTATATATTATACGCATGTTATGTATTATGTTATTGTTAAGCCATCGGAGAGGCGAGACATTCCCAACAGAAGTGTCTTTGACTACTTTCTGGGAAATCTCAGCTACTCAATTTGTAAAATAATCTTTGAATAAATATCTATTTATCTTTATCTTATCTTTATAAGTGAAAAGTATCAGAACCATAATGTGTAGAACACATGTGATCGCGACATAGGTGGGACTACCTCTGGTATTTGGTCTACTACCAGCTTACATTCCGACATATAATATAGCACACTAGATAAGATATACAATTATTTTCTATTAAAACGCAGTCATTTTCTATTTCAGTTCTGTCGTGGCGCAGAGGCACAAGTGTGCGACTGTAAAGCGACAGGTTGTGGGTTCGATTCCCACTCCAGGAAATGAAGTATTTTCATTTTCTGGGTTTGATAACAAGGCAAAGCGCGGCGTTGAGTTCCGCCACTCAACACGCAATGCCTTAATCTAGCGGAAAGTGCGGAACGGATTTGTTAAAAGAGAACGGAGTGTCTTAACACTAGGTTCTAAGGTTGCCTCTGCCTACCCTGTTATATGCGGGATACAGCGTGAAGTTAAAAAAAAATACATATCTATTTATCGTGACGCATTTTCGTTACGCTGATATTAAAACTACAACTTTTTTAAATAAATTTAACATAAAAAATCTATTATTTAACTTCAAAAGCCTTCCACAAAACAAAATACACCACGACTAAATCAGTACAATAAGCGCTCGAATTCAAGCTCCAAGCACAATACATACGGACATATGTTTACAGCTCATATCACATGAAATTTAAATTGTTAACTTTATACCACCGCGGAATGATCATATTTAAATTAAGCCTTTAAGGTAAAACGCAGTCTTGGATTCGGGGGGAAGGTGGCGAACGAATCTTGACCCTGGGTTCACTCTGACTACACTGATATGCGGAATAAAGCGTGAAGCTAAGAATAAAAAGACTAAATAGAAAACAGAGATGTTATCAATTACAGATATAGGATAAATATTTGGCAAAGCGCGGCGTTGAGTTTCGCCACTCATCACGCAATGCCTCAATTCGGCGGAAAGTGGGGAACGGAATTTTTTATAAGAGAACGGAATGTCTTAACACTAGGTTCTCAGGTTCCCTCTGCTTACCCTGCTATATGCGGGATACAGCGTGAAGTTAAAAAAAAAGAAAAAAATATATATATTTGACCGATGTTTTTCAGTTTCAGCCTAACAAATTATTTCCCTCCCGGTCGATTATATTTAAATTATTAGTATTATTTCACCCTGGTAAGACAAGGAAACGGAGTTCCTTAACACTGGGGGTCTTTTTCTACCCTTCTATAAGCAAAATCAAGTGAAACTGCACAAAAATCTTTCACCAAGCTCCGTTATATCGTTAGATTATTTTACTTATGGTATTAAAAGTATAAATTTAACTAAATTAAAGGCACATCGTCATCGCACAAAAATTAGTTTAGGTATGAAAATTGTAACAGTGTCGAAGTCGACTTTACTACGTCAAAGGGTTGGAAATTATTTTAGCTAGCTATTAAATTATGATAGACCGTCTATGTTAGGTCGTGTATTGATTGACTCAAAGGTAAACTAAATACATTTTACTGAACAGTTTAAAGTGTTTACTCGCTTAGAAGGATGTTCAGAAAGATCGTAGTGTTATTACACAACGTTAACCACTTTTCGTATGAATGGGTATTACGTGCTAAGTTGCGGAATTTAACACCGACTTACAATATGGCAAAGAAAAGTCAGAGCGGAGAAATGAGTGTATGTATAATATTATATATGATCAATTTTTTAAGTGGAATTCGAACCCACAAGTAACCATTTTTACAATCAGACAATCCCACGGTGGTCTGGATAGACACTTTTTTTTATTAGCTTCACGCTGTATCCCGCATACAGCAGGGAAGGCAGAAGGAACCTGAGAACCTAGTGTTAAGACACTCCGTTCCTCAATTTTCGCCGAATTGAGGCATTACGTGCTGAGTGGCGGAATTCAACGCCGCGCTTTGCCTTGTCACCAAGCCCAGGAAATGAAAATACTAAACTTTTAATTTCCTTTAGTGGGAATCGAACCCACAACCTATCGCGTTTACAGTCGCACGCTTGTGCCTCTGCGCTGCCACGACAGGCGTTACTAAAAACAGTTACAAAAGTTAAAGACACTATTTTATCTGTGACTATCTTGCTATGACAAAACAAACGTGAAGCTGATAAAAACAAACACACACAATAAAATTTATCAATTACAAATATTATCCGAAATGACTTTTCCATTCATAAAGGACTATAGCGCATTAATTGAAACCCAATGTACCATTTGGAATCAGACACGGCGACACACGACTAATACCGGTATTAATAACGGATATGGGTATGGACTGGGAGATTGCTTTATAATCCTATCAGAACTAGACACTCATATAACACATTGTAATGCCTCGTGTTATTGATATGGTAGGCTTAGATGCTTCCACGGATGATTGGGGCAGTTCCCGTGGGCCTCGGCCAGTGGCGGTAGAGGAAGAGCACCGCGAGGTTTTAGTCGGCCCTTTTACACCTGTCCGGAGTCCCACATAACCCGTCCCGAGTCCCCGATCGGGTGGGTATCCGTAAAAGATTTCCTCACGTTTAAAAAAAAAAAGGGCTTAGATGCTTACTTAAGTAGGGCGAAAGAAATATGCAGGTACCGTAGTTCTTTCTGACTACCCCGCGAAGGAGGCTGAAGCTAATTCAAGAAAAAGTATAATAAACGTGATAAACCCTACGGCTGCATACATTTTTGGCCTCATACACAGCCTTTAACCTCTTCATATATGCCCACTGGGGGGTCCTCATACGTCACGTGACCTTCCTTCGATATCATTATTATTACGCTCTCGAAAATCATACAAGGTCTCCTCTTACCTCTCCTGCCGCCTTTGCTTCCTATACATATAGCCATATATTTCGGGTCACTACATTCAAGCTGGTGCAGGTTTATGTACACTAGTTTTTTAAACGATTAAGTAGAACCATATAATCGAAAATATGTTCCAAAAAATATTTTTAGCTTCACGCATAAGTCAGGGAAGACAAAACGGTACGTTACGGTCCATCATCAACCTTATCCTTCCCTCAGTATCATTGATAATGTGTTCTCGAAGGTCAATCGAGGTCTATCTTTCTTGCTACTCACTTTTGGATCATATATCTTACAGAAAAAAACATTTTCTGGCATGTATAATAATTCAAAAAGTATATAACAGAATGTCTTTTGACATTAGGGTCTCTTTAACTAGTGTGCTGTCTCTTTAGCTAGTGAAGGTCTGAGAGGAGCACTGTGAGGTTTTAGTGGGTATACGGACGGCCTACATCTTCCGGTTCGGAGTTCCACATAACCAGCTCGAGTCCCCCGATCAGGCGGGTATCCGTAAGAGGATTTAGTAACATTAAAAAAAGGTGCCTAACACATTTTCTTACGATTAATTAAGCAATAGCTACAACTACAAACGTCAAAAAAATAAAATAAGAGTCATATATCAAAATTTACATTATTGGAAAATTTTTACTCTCGCAGGACGTGGCTTTAATAACTTTTGTTTCGAAACTCCGTAAAACAAACCAATAGCATTGTTATACGGTACGCCAACCGAGTTGTTCCTTTTTCCATTCATATTTAGTTCACTTTGGTAATACAAATCGCAGCGTTGAGTTCCGCCAATTAACTCGCAAAGTCAGAAAGACGGAGGGTCTTGACACTAGGTTCTCTCTAAGAGTGATGCTGTCTTTTTTACTTACTTCGCCTTGACGTGGACAAATTTTTAGTTAAAATTATAAAATGCTGGCGTACTAATAATTATGGCAGACTGTACGTAGTATATTTATGCTGTGTTCGTTGTGCCGTAATCAGACTTGTCCTTTTAGTTTCAGCGCGCTCGTAGGATCTGTGGACTTTTGGTCAAAGCTTTCTCAAGTATTTAAAATTTTTATACCAATATTATGAATAAGAAAGTGCACATCTTTAGGTTTTCTTTCAAGACTTCCAGACACACCGTACAAGACGTGAATAGATTAATCAATTTAAATAAGTCGACAAGCACAAACCATTTTTTTTAAATATTAAATTAGAAAGTACCTATCTCTAAACGCGACAAGTTGTGGATTCAATTCCCACTCCAGGAAATGTTAGTATTTTCATTTCCTGGGCTTGGTAACAAGGCAAAGCGCGGGATTCCGCCTCTCAACACGCAATACCTCAATTCGGCGGAAAGTGGGGGATGGAGTGTCTTAACACAAGGTTCTCAGGTTTCCTCTGCCTACCCTGCTATATGCGGGATACAGCGTGAAGATAAAAAAAAATTGACATTAGAATTGCTTTATTTAAAAGGACGAGTAAATGATTAAATCAAAAAACTCTAGTAAATCAAATGCAAGTCTTATAGGAAAAAGAAATTAGACAAATTATAATTAAGATTTTAACAACAAAAAGGTTCCCTCTGCCTACCTTGCTATAAACAACAAAAAAGGTTCTCTGGTTCCCTCTGCCTACCCTGCTATAAGCGGGATACAGCGTGAAGTTAAAAAAAAAACAACAACAAAAAGATTGATTTCCGAGAAAATGCTCTAAAAAGTACAATTACAATGAATAACTCAAAGACTACTCGCCAGATCGTAATTAAATTTATATGGGACAACATATCAAGAACTAACTAGCATCTATATATAAATACGTGAAGCAAAAACTTTGGACCCCTTTTTACGAAATTTACGCGGACGGAGGAGCATGAAACTTGGCACACTTACAGTTGATATAAAGAAAGAGTGCAGAATGCTATTTAAAAAAAAAATAATGCATAAAAAGTATATACAACTAACAAAATAAAATATTACGCACACTACCATAATTTAACATCCATGTTTATATAAAGTGACATATACGTCACTACGCAATGCGTTATTAACGCATTTACGGGGACACTAGTTTATATAAAAAAATTATCAAAATTAGTTCACATAGTAAAAAGTTATGCGGTAAACACATAAAAGAATATAGGCAAATTATTAAGGTTCTCATTTCTTGAAGTCGGTTATAAATCAGTATTTACAGATAACATATATTTTTCTTCAGCTTTACGCTGTATCCCGCATATAGCAGGGTAGGTAGAGGGAACCTGAGAGCCTAGTGTTAATACACTCCGTCCCCCACTTTCCGCCTAATTGAGCCATTGCGTGCGGAATACTCAACGCTGCGCTTTGTCTTATTACCAAACCCAGGAAATTAAATTACCAACTTTACCAACATTTCCTTGAGTGGGAATCGAACCCACAACCTGTCGCGTTTACAGTCGCACGCTTGTGCCTCTGCCACGACAGGCGTTACAGATAAAAAATAAAACTTAAAAATGTCTAAAAAGTATGCATTATTGATTAAACGCGGTGCAAAAAATTCTTATCCATCTTCTTTCTCATATAATTCTGTAACTTCATCAGACGGAAACAGGATATGTGAAATGTTTGCTTCCTATTTCTCCTCAGTCTACTCTAAGAAAGACTCACTTTCAGATAAAAGTGCCGTAAATAACGTTAATACCAATGTGTATAGTGACTCATTCTCGACTTTGATATTTAAAGAAAATGAGGTACTTAAAAAAATAAAAAGTTTAGATGTATCTAAAGGAGCCGGACCTGATGGTATACCACCATATTTTGTCCAAAAATGTGCCCATAGCTTAGCTTTACCTTTAGTAGAAATATATAACTTCTCTATTGTGTCTGGGACTTTTCCTGCGATATGGAAAACCGCTAGAGTTGTACCTGTGCA
>JAKGSA010000007.1:171113-184137 GCA_033558755.1 Philaethria dido | reverse complement strand
TAAAACGGTACTGGGTGCTAACTCTCCTATATGTCGTATAACTAAAATCGCAAATGATCTCAGCAACAACATGGACATCTTCGCAGACTCTCTCCAAACCATTAAATACAAGTTAAAAACACTGTACATGAAAATTTAATGTGTATTTAAAGAATTAATTATTATTATTATTTTTTTTAATTCATAAATTTGATTGATAATTATGGACCTAATATTTTTAATTTAACTCAATTTAATTACAATTTTTATTTTATTATGTCAGTTGTTATATAATTACTATTTATTATTATTACTTTTTTGTTTTAATTATTATTATTGCATGTGGTGCTAACCTATAATTAATTGTACAATTGGGTGTTATTTTATGAATTATTGTAAAATATTATAATGTATTAATTGTAACAATTGTTGGCTAGCCTTAATAAATAAATAAATAAAAAATAAATAAATAATCAACTTATTCACGACTACAAATATATTTTCATCGTTTTGTGTCTATCAATTGAATTCAATATTTCAAATAAACGCCAGTCAGTCTAGAAATTACGGGTCGGATATTAAGGGAACCTCCGTCTGTTGTCTGAAGGTAGGAAATAGATTAGGAACTTATATTATTTCCTTACTCATTTTATATCCGCTTTGTAGTTCCTTCGCAATCTTTTAATATACTAGATATTGTTTTGCTTGTAATGGAAATGTAAAAGTTTAGTATTTTCATTTCCTGGGTTTGGTAACAAGGTAAAGCGCGGCGTTGAGTTCCGGCCACTCAGCACGCCTCAATTCGGCGGAAAGTGGTGAACTGAGTGTATTAACACTAAGTTCTCTGGTTCCCTCTGCCTACCCTGCTATATGCATATGATACAGCGTGAAGCTAAATAAAAAAAAATATATATTGTTATATCACGGCCAAATTGTACAAAATCTTTATAAATTAAAGTGTTATTATTTTTTTTATTATTACTTATTTTATAGCTTCAACCGTACCCCGCACGTAGCAACTGGACTGGGAATCGAATCCACAACCCTGATGCGTTTAAAATCGCACGCTTCTGCCTCTGCGCCACGTTTAAATATAGCAAGAAGTGTCGTTACAACTTTTGATCTGAATTTTTTTAGCACAACAACACACACGATAATGACCTTCGTTCCAAAAATAGTATAAGTATGATAATTCACTCAATTGGGAATCAAACCCATAAGCACTCGAATTTACAGTCAGATGGTTTCTACATACTCATGGTTTTCCTACACAAATACACACATGTGTCGCCCCATCTGCAGACATGCTCCACCCTTCGACCAGAAACAATTCGTTTATCAATATCCGCTCCACATAGCTTCGTTTGGTTTAGTATAGTTACATTCTAGATGTTGCCAGTGTTTATTTTTTAAAATTCATTTTAATTTAAATAATTTAAGTAATGACGCCTATTGTGGCGCCGAGGCACAAGCGTCCGACTCTAAACACGACAGGTTTAGGTTCGATTTCCACTCCAGGATATGAAATAAATATTTAGTATTTTCATTTCCTGGGTGTAGTAACAAGGCAAAGCGCGGCGTTAAGTTTCGCCACTCAGCACCCCTCTGATGAAAATGGGGAACAGAACGGAGTGTCTTAACACTAGGTTCTCAGGTTCCCTCTGTCTACCCTGCTATATGCGGGATACAGCACGAAGCTAAAAAAAAATATTTGCATTTCTCATCCCTAGTAAGTAAGTACGGCTTTAAAATCCGCCACTCAACAAATACCTCAATATATTATAATTTAAAGTAAAGAACTAATTGTCTCAATACCAGGTCTCAAGCTACCACGCAACATGCATATAAAAATCATTAATCAGTTTAAATATTCCAAAAACTTGGAACAAACAATTCAAAAATAAAAGAAAAAAACGGTCACCCATCCCTTTTTCTATACAAAAACTGAAAAAAAAGCTATCACATGAAACAATTGTATTTCACAAGAGTGGTTTAGCTCACCGTGATAACGTATATTGGACAACAATAGAGATGGACGGATTGATAGGAGCACCGTACACGGCTAAATTGGCGTGCGGCTGAAATTGCCGCACGAATTCTGCGTTTATCCTCAAAATGTTTTGATGACCGTAGGTATCTTGTTCTATAGATAATACTACATTAATAGCCGAACGACGTATTAATATTTTGAAAGCTAAAATCAAGACAGGAAGTTATAAAAAAATATTTTGCAAGCTAAAATGACAATAGAAAGTCAAGAGATTTTTTCTACTAGTGTCTCCGTTGACGTGTTAACAACGCGTTGTCTTTAATACTGTATATGTCACTTTATATAAACATGGATGTCAAACCATAGTGTGTGTAATATTTATTTTATTATTGTAATATACTTTATATGCATTATTTTTAAAAAATATTAGCATTCTGCATTCCTTCTCTATATAAACTATAAGTGTGCCAAGTTTCATGCTCCTCAATCCGCGTAATTTTCGTAAAAAGGGATCCAAAAGTTTTTGCTTCACGTATTTATATATAGATAGCAATGTTACTCTCTATAGCCAGGATAATTAGAAAAAAACACTCCGTTTCTGGTTTCCGTCAGAATTTAAATTCAACAATTTTAAATGTAACAGTAATAATTATTGTTGCCTTGGTTACGGTTAAATTGGCGTGCGGTTGAAATTGCCGCACGAATTCTGCGTTTGGACGCAAAATGTTTTGATAACTGTAGGTATCTTGTTGTATAGATAATAATAGAACGATGGATATTGAAAGCTAAAATCTGGACAGGAAGTTGCAATGACTATTTTGAAAAAATCAGAATAGGAAGAAAAGGTAATTTTTATATAGTACCTGTTCGCTTTATCGCATAGCAGGGAAATAAAGAGAACCTTTTTTTTTAGCTTCACACTGTATCCCGCATATATCAGGATAGGCAGAGGGAACCTGAGAACCTAGTGTTATAACACTCCGTTCCCCACTTTCCGCCGAATTGAAGCATTGCGTGTTGAATGACGACACTCAACGCCGCGCTTTGCTTTGTTACTAAAACCAGAACAAGAAAATTCTAAACTATTACATTTCCTGGAGTGAGAATCGAACCCACAACCTGTCGCGTCCACGACAGTCGTTTACTAAGTTTACAAAAAATATTAATAACAATAACCTCATATGAATAACAATATTAAATATAGGAACAAAATGAATTACAAGCTTCATAGAGATTCGCAAGACCGCCGCGTTTTATTTGAATATCCGCGCAATATCCGGTAGATGCGGGGAAATAAAATACGATTACACTTTGCCAGTTACTGTGTGTATACAACATTTAAATCCGCGGCCATTTTTACAATTGTTTTAGTCAATAAAACTAACAATTCAAATAAGCTGCTGAATTTTTAGTTAACCTTTATATTTGTTTCATTTAAACATTTTAGTGAGAAATTTGATATTTAAAACTTTCAATTATGAAAATAACATACTTACTTACTTACTTAACTTCACGCTTTATCCCTAGCGGGGTAGTCAGAGAGAACGGAGCGCCAAACGCTACGGTCCCTGCATACCTCTTTCGCCTCGTCCACAGTCATTAACTTCTTCATGCATGCCCTCCGGAGAGTCCTCATGCTTTATACGTATTACTTTTTTGTTCATAACAGTACTACTAAAAACCTTTTTAAGGCATGACCGATACGAACTGTTGCAACTTGATATTGCAATGATGGAAGAAGGAGAATAGACTGCGGTCTATTTTGCGGACTTTCTGCGGAAAGTCATGGCTTAGGAACAACCGCGAATGGAATGGAATCAAAAGCGCTTTAGAGCTATTCCATGCTGCCAGGAATAGGGCTGAATATTCGAAGCTGACTGCCAACCTTCACTAGTTGGAGAGGCACTAAAAGAAGTTTATTTTTTTTTTAGTTTCACGCTGTATCCCGCATATAAGCAGGGAAGACAGAGGAAACCTAGTGTTAAGACACTCCGTTCCTCGCTTTGCCTTGTTACCAAACCCATGAAATTAAAAATTCCATTTCCTGTAGTAGGAATCGAACCCACAATCTGTCGCGTTTACAGTCACACGCTTGTGCCTCTGCGCCACGACAGGCGTATGATTTTTTTTTATTTTTGATAAGAAGTTTGAAGACGTTTGATTTTTTAAATAGACCTATCAAAAGCGCGCAACGGCTAACTAAAACTGGAAAGAGAATCAGATATAGGGCAGAAATATGGAACAGTGACTTAACACTAGGTTCCCTCTGCCTACCCTGCTACATGCGGGATACAGCGTGAAAAACAATATTCTGGACCAAGCCGAGGCCCACTCGCGGCAGTAACACCTTTGATGATAATGATGTATTAATAGTAATTATTTTTTTTTTATCTTCACGCTGTATCCCGTATATAGCAGGGTAGGCAGAGGGAACCAGATTAATAGTTATAATTTTCGTATCTTTGTTTACCAGCATTTTTTTTAAACTTATCAATTCCAAGTAATGTTTAATATTTCAATCATTATTTTGGTTAAATAATTAATATAATTAGTACGTTCTATGTAATTCACAGATTATAATGTATTAATAACTAAAAATATGAAAACCGACACGATATAATATCTGTTGATCAACGAGAATACGCATCATTATCGATCTTTAAGACGCATTCATATATTAATATGCGAATCAAAAACTTTGTACCCTTTTTTACAAAAATTACGCGGACTGAGGAGTACAAAACTTGGTACATTTATAGACATATATATATGTATGTATATATGTATATATATATATATATATGTATATATATATATATATATATATATATATATATATATAGACATATATACAGAATAATAATATATTTTATCATAAAAATATATTAAATTAATAAAATAAATGTTACACACACTACCATGTTATGATATTCTTTTTTAAATTGATATATACGCTGCTAGGCAACGCGTTAGTAACGCGTCAACGGGGACGCTAATCGTTTTAATTATCAATTTTACTACGTGCGTTCCACGTAGCGGGGATGAGGCCGCGAGCAACAGTTAGTTAGTCATAATCTTATTACAACAGGACCTTTCTGCCTGCCCTGTTATATTGGAAAAGCGTGAAGCTTTTTTTTTAGCTTTAGGAAGGCAGAGGGAACCTGAGAACCTAGTGTTAAGACACTCCGTTCCCCACTCGCCACCGAATTAAGGCATTGCGTGCTGAGTGGCGGAACTCAACGCCGCGCTTTGCCTTCTTACCAAACCCCGGTATTTAAAATATCAAACTTTTACATTTCCTCAAATCGAACCTACAACCTGTCGCGCTTACAGTCGCACGCTTGTGCCTCTGCGCCACGACAGGCGTTGTTAAGCTATTTCTTTTACTATTTTATTTTATATATTCATTTATGTATAAATACATACATACATACATAGCTTCACGCTGTATCCCGCATATAGCAGGGTAGGCAGAGGGAACGTAGTGTTAAGCCACTCCGTTCCCTACTTTCCACTGAATTGCAATGCCTGCTTGCTGAGTGGCGGAACTCAACGCCGCGCTTTGCCTTGTTACCAAACCCAGGAAATGAAAATAGTTAACTTTTACATTCCCTGGAGTGGGAATCGAACCCACAACCCGTCGCATTTACAGTCGCACGCTTGTGCCTCACTATAATTTCCAAGGTGCCATATATATAACATTACAAATTCCAATAGTAATGTGATGTCAAATCATATCAATGTGTAATGTAGGACCGCAGGCTACGTATAAATGACAAATTGAGTTAGCTACAGCTGTACACTAGTACTCGTATATAGTTACGTACACTAATGCTTATTGATGACCAAAGTTACGTAATGGATTATTATATTTAATATTTTTGTCAAATGAATACAGTTTTATAATAACTTTAGGTCGATTCACGGATGGTAGACAGCCAGAGAGATTTTAGTGTCAAGACACTTCGTTCTTCGCTCTGATTTCGCTTCCGTCTATTATTCATTTGGCAGTATAGACAGAGAGTCCAGTGTAGTTTAGATATTCACTTTTTTTTAGCTTCACGTTGTATCCTGCATATAGCAGGGTAGGCAGAGGGAACCAGAGAACCTAGTGTTAAGACACTCCATTCTCTTTCAACAATTCCGTTCCCCACATTCCGCCGAATTGAGGCATTGCGTGATATTCACTTATAGCTACATTTTAACAAATATATCACAGAAACGATTATTTCCTCAGTTGGGTTGGGTTGAGTTGAAATCTAAAATCTACGTGTACACACTAAACAGAAAACCGAACGCTACGGTCTTTGCATAACTTCACCTTGTGCACTGTCATCAATCTCTTCAAACATGCCCTCTGAGGATATTCATGCATTATACGTAACTTTCCTCCTTTATCACCAACACTGTGTTTTAAAGGTCAACCAAGATCTCTTAACTCTTACCTACCCTTGCGTCATATGTTTTTACTTTTTTTTTAACTTCACGCTGTATCCCGCATATAGCAGGGTAGGCAGAGGGAACCTGAGAATCTAGTGTTAAGACAGTCCGTCCTCTTACAACAATTCCGTTCCCCACACCACGCGTACCTGAGCATTCATAATTCTTGCTGTAACGTTCTCGCTTACGTCTGTCATTCCATGTATCTTTTCATTCGATCAACAAAGCCTTCCAATATCCTACAAAGAGATCCCATATCTAATCTCAGTTTTCTTTCTTACCTTCAATGTAAATTTAAATGACAAACACTATACAATTACTTTAGCAACAACTTCCTGTTGATTTGCCGTGTAGATATCTACGGTGCTGTCATATCTCGTTCTTGTGGAACGGAAATAGGCAGTCTCACAAACGTCTGTCGGCTAAGTTAACGCAAACTTATCAGACGAACAGCGGCGGAATAGTTCTGATAGAGTTGGCCATAATATTAAAGTATATAATATTATATCAGGTATATAATTTATAAAAGAAACAAAAAAATTGTGTGTCCTAATCACACACGGCAAAAGTGAAACTTCAGGAAAGCAGTCTACGAGAGAATGCGATAAATGTATGAATGAAAGACAACCGCTCGATTTTCTCGAATATTCAGCTTCTGGCGCTTAAATTATCATAATTTATCTGTATTTTATTTATAACTATAAAAAATAAAGTTACGATCATCGACTGTAATATTTGAATCGGTGAGTGCAGTATACAACTTGCCTTTCTTATAACTTGCCTTTCTAAGCTAGTTTAAATCGATTACGATTTTTTGCATTTTTTTTTGACTTACGTTGTTTCTGCACTCACTGATTCATTTACAATTAAATAAAACTGCATAAAAATATGCTTTTGAGAAAGAAGATACTATATTAAAATTTCGACAAAAATACGTTGAATTGACAAATATTTAATATTTTTTATTTCCAAGCGCTGAAACGAAGACAAAAATTTTGTTTATTATTCGCTTCCAAGTACCTCTGCCCTTTGTGTTCTCGTTACAGTTGAAAACGACAAACGATTTTTATTAATTTATTTGTAAGATATATGATACATACGTAAAATACCAAAAATCGAAAAAATGCAGGGATTACTGGTAGAATTTCTGTGATTTCCTTGAATTTATTATCTATTGAAATAAAAGCGATACATGATAAAGCGTGAAGCTCTTAGAATAGAAATTTAATAGGGATGTGCGAATAATTCGAACTTGCGAATTATTCGTATCGAATCGAGTATTATAGATTGCTTCGAAATTCTAGTCGAATATTTCGTGAATTGATAAATAATTTCAGGATTTGAGAATTTATTAATACTTTCAAGATCAGTTTTTTTCACAATAAAATTCACAAACCAATTAAAAGCTTCGAATTATTTAAAAAAAAATGAATAAATAAAAATTACGAAAAATTCGAATAATTCGTTATTTCGAATTAATCGAATAGTACTATTCGATTCGATTCGATACAAACGGTATTCACACACCCTTAAAATTTAATTAACACTTGACAATGCCACAAGATGTAAAGTATTCGTCAGTGTGGACGTAATTAGAGAGTCCATACGGAATCATACGTGACATAGCTCGAACAACACTTTGTTCCGGCATTGCGCCGCTAGTAGCTGGCCTACCAAAAATGTGATTAGCTGATACTCATTACATTCTGTTCGTACTGTAGTAGTCCGAAGTATTTTCTGTTCCCCTACAACGTATTTTGGCATTTCGTAGTACTTGAATGTTTAGACGTATGGGCATTAATGTTTACTAGTTGCCTTATTTTTTTTAGCTTCACGCTGTATCTCGCATATAGCAGGGTAGGCAAAGGGAACCTGAGAACTGACGTGTTAAGACACTCCGTTCCCCACTTTTCGCCCAATTCAGACAGGTTGTGGGTTCGATTCCCACTCCAGGAAATGTAAAAGTTTAGTGATTTAATTCATGTGTTTGGTAACAAGGCAATGCGCGGCGTTGAGTCCCGTCTCAATTCGGCGGAAAGTGGGGAACGGAGTGTCTTAACACTAGGTTTCTTTGGCCTACCCTGCTATATGCGGGATACAGCGTGAAGCTATGTATGTATGTATATTAACGTTAACAACAGCATCCTTACTATACCGAACTTTGTTAACTAATTTCAGAATATCACAAAGAGAATACAAGCTTAAATACTTAAAGTGAATGTATAGCCAGTAAAGCCAAGTTCCTTGGGACGGTCCTTCAAGCTAGCTACAATAATAGCTACTCAAATCAAATTGGCTTCCATGGAACTAATATACTCAGCCTGTTGTAATGTTATCTTGTTAAACAATTTTGCTAACATTAAAATGTTCTTATAGTAAAACGAGATAATCTATGACTGTGTGTGACAAAAACACGGTTGGTTATGGGTTCGATTCTCAGTCCAGCAAATGTAAAAAGTTTGGTACTTTCGTTTCCTGGGTTTGGTAACAAGGCAAAGCGCCGCGTTGAGTTCCGCCACTCAGCACGCAATGCCTCAATTCGGCGGAAAGTGGGGAACGGAGTGTCTTAACACTAGATTCTCAGGTTCCTTCTGCCTACCCTGCTATATGCAGGATACAGCGTGAAGATAAAAAAAATATTTTAACATTTCCGATCTGGTAAGAAAAAGCGAGGCGCTGAGTTTTACCACTTAATTCTCAGTCTTGTTTTGCGGCGGAAAGTGGAGAACGGAGTGTCAAGACACTCCGACCGACTTTGCCTACCCTGACATGCGGAAAATGCTGCTGATATTGAGTCAATATTCATAATTCAAAAAAGAGCAGTGCGGGCCATTTACTGCATGGGAGCTCGGGATTCTCTGCGAGAAATTTTTGACAAAACGGGTATTCTTACAGTTGCATTACAATATATTTTCAACAACATTTTATTTGTACGCAAACACACAAGATACGATATCAGTACAAGAAGGAAAAATAAGCTAATTACACCTAGTTTTCGTCTCAAAAAGTTAATAAATCTTTTTTGTCACAAGGTATACGCATATATAATAAAATTCCAGAAATAATTACAGATCTGCCACTTCAACTGAGTGAAACTGAAAAAAATCTTTCACGTGATACACTATGACCATCCATCTTAATGCTTTTTACGTGACCTTCCTCCCGTATCATTGATACTGTATTCTCGAAAGTCAACCGAGGTCTCCAAACATTCCCTAACTCCCTCCCCTATTTTATTTCTTTATACAACATTTAAATCAATACTAAAAACGTAAACCTAATATACATTTTTTTCAACAGACTAACACTTAATAAAAAAACACAGCTTAAAAACCCTAAAAAACGCAAAGTTTAGTTTAAGATAGTATATTTTTTTTCACATAACTACTAAATGAAAAACACCTTACCTGCACATATGCTGCAGACTCTGAACCCGCTTGAACCTCGATACCGGGTAGAGCAGTTGCACGCGCACCGGCCCGAGGACCGGACGCAGGTTCAGGAAGAACAAGTAACGACCGCTACGGGACGTCTCTACTGCGTTCTCGATGAATTCCACTATGGTCTGCGCTTTGAACATCGTGCAACCGCCGAAGCAAAAGTTACCTGAAAATAATAGCTATTTTAATATAATGAATTTAGAAGACGTCCGTCGTGGTGCAGAGGCACAAGCGTGTGACTGTAAACGCGACAGGTTGTGGGTTCGATTCCCACTCCAGAAAGTGTAAAAGTTAAGTATTTTCATTTCCTGGTTAAGTATTTTCTTTTGGTAACAAGGCAAAGTGCGGCGTTGAGTTCCGCCACTCAGCACGCAATGCCTCAATTACTCGGTTACTTACTCGGTTAGTACATCAATATACCTTGGTCTTATATCCACCGCATCCTACCGCTAACCGTAAACTGCTACAATGTAGACAGAACGTAGCCACGTAGCCGTAGCATTATCTTAGCATATAAAGTAATTCTGTCATGGTATTATTATGAGAACACAGTATCAATGATACTGGAGGAAGGTCACGTAAATAGCATGGGGACCTCCCGGAGGGCATGCATCAAGAGGTTAATGACTGTGGACGAGGTGAAAGAGATATGCAGGGCCCGTAGGGTGACCACGTACTGTACGTGACCACGGACTACTGTGTGTTCGACACGTTGGATTTCTAAAAAATGTATTTCCGTATTCTTTTTTTGTCGTGAGGAAACCCTCTTACGATACCCGCCCGCTGGGGACTCGGATAGATTATGTGGGACTCCTAAGCCGGCAAATGGTAGGCCGATTGACTACCTACTAAAACCTCACGGAGCTCCTCCTCGGCCATCACTAGCCGCGGCACGGGTACTACCCTAGTCTTCCATGGAACCCGGCGGATTTCCGAATACATAAATATACGCGATTAATCCAGTTAAAATTTAATTTAATATATTCAAAATTCGTAAAGATCTCATTATACAATTTAAGTTTTATAGTCCACGTAAACGAAGCAGCGAAATGTATTTCTATATTTTTTTAATATTATGGCAGGGTAGGCAGAGGGTACCTGAGAACCTAGTGTTAAGACACTCCGTTCCCAACTTTCCGCCGAACTGAGGCATTGCGTGTTGAGTGGCGGAACTTAACGCCGCGCTTTGACTTGTTACCAAACCCAGGAAATGAAAAAACTAACTTTTCTACAGCTTTTAAGTAGCTCAATTCACGTTTTGATCAAATATTCTAAAAGATCATAAAATAAATTGCACGTCATAAAGTAATATTTTAATAACCTCCCATCAGGTGTCCCACAGGGAGAGCATTGTTTCCGCGACTTTGAATTTTATAATTTATCATTTAAGTAAAAATATTAATTTATATTTTTGTCTTCCTTTGTAGCAGTAGATTGAAACAGCTTTCAAGCTTTAACGTAAAAGAATATATTTTTCTGTCTTGATTTTCAATTAAAATAGAGATTATTAAATATTATATTTTGTATAATATAATACATACATTCGTTGCGTAGAGGCACAAAAGTGTGACAATAAACGCGACAGGTTAGGATTCGATTCCCACGCCAGGAAATGAAAATATTAAATAATATTTAGTATTTTAATTTTCTCGCTCTGGTAACAAGGCAATACGTGGCGTTGAGTTCCGCCACTCAGCACGCGATGCCTCAATTTGGCGGAAAGTGAGAAAAGGAAATGTTTAGAGAACAGAGTGTCTTAACACTAATTTCTCTGGTTCCATCAGCCTACCTGTTACGTGCGGAATACAGCGTGAAGCTAAAAAGAATTGATAGATTATAGTGTGTCTTTTTGGTTTAATAATTTTTAGCACATAGAAAGGTAGTAAGATTTTTTTTTAATTGCTCAAAGGCGGCAAACGAGCAGAAGTTGTAGATGCGTTGCCGATCTAGAGGATACTGATGAAAGGGGCGGAGACAATGTAGTGGCCACAGCAGTCCGCCATAGGAACCACCACATTCTGGTAAAAGGATGGGTGGGAATAGGCAAAACCTGGCTTACATGCCATCGAACCGGAACACATCATAAGATATTTGGCGGTTTGTCTTTGACATGACACTGGTCGTGAGCCAGTCGGAGGACGAACCTCCTACCACCAAACTACTGAGATACCCGCCTCTTATGGGACGCTACCCAGCGGCGGAGGGGAATTGTATTCTAATCTCGTGCCCTCACAGGGAAATATGTAGTGTTAAGACACTCCGTTTTTCACTTTCTTCGAAATCTATTGTCTGAACTCAACGTCGCGCGTTGTCTTATCAAAGCCATTAACGCGTAAAATATAAAATAAATAAGTCATATCGTATCAAAGGCGGTAATCTTACAATATGTCAAATTTATCTAAAATGAGCTTTTGATATGGTAATCTAGTCTAGTAAATATAAAATAACGTAAAATGTATGAGATTTTCTCTTCGTATCAAAGACGGCAATATAACGTTTATAATATAGTTTAAAAATTGAGGTTGATATCAAATAGTGACGAAGAAAGAAAGATAAAAAATAAACTGGCCGTAAACCGTGCAAAGCACAGATTGCCTGTTTATTAAATACGAGTACTAGAGTCCCCATTGACGCGTTAACAACGCGTTGTCTTTAGCAATTTATATGGCACTTTATATAAACATGGTAGTGTGTGTAACATTTATTTTATCAATTTAATATTCTTTTTGTGTACTATTTTGAAAAGATACTATCATTTTGCACTGTTTCACTATATAAACTATAAGTGTGCCAAGTTTCATGCCCCTTCGTTCGCGTAATTTTTGTCCAAATTTTTGCTTCACGTATTAATATATAGATCAAAAACTCAACTTATATAAGAAAATATGATTATTTGCAGAATGCCAGTGTCACTCCCATTGCGGGTAACGGTTAATAGAAGCGGTTGATCGGTTTTCCCGTGAGCGGATATGAGACGACGTCGCATAGATATAGCAGCTGTCTGAATTATGAAACATTATTAACTAACATTTTAGGTATATATAGGCTTTAAATATGGGGTATTTCAAACTTACGTGACTATTTCAAATCTTTATATATAAAAATGAATGTTTGTATGTCATCGATGAACTCAAAAACTACTATATATATATATATATATATATATATATATATA
>JAKGSA010000007.1:160670-171011 GCA_033558755.1 Philaethria dido | reverse complement strand
GCCACTCGCCACCAGGTGGAGCTGCAGAGTAGCAACTTCTGCCCCGTTCAACCGATTATCATGAAAATCAATATGACCATATATGACATGTACACAGAGGAATATATAAAACTTAATGATTGTCTGTATGTCATTAATAAACTCCACAATTTTCTTAAATTTGTTTGCAGTAGTTGGCGTAGCAACGCGAGCCGGATACATCTAGTATGTTTATAAGGAAGGAACATGACAAAATATGAAAAACGGGACAAAGGCGTTTTTTTTTTTCTAAATTTCTATCCTCTTCTTACATAGCAGGGTCATCAAAAAGATTCTATTGTCAAGACACTTTGTATTCCTCTTTCATCCAGAAGTCGAAACAGTGCGTAACATTATTTATTAATATTAGTGTCCCTGTTGACGCGTTAACAACGCGTTGTCTTTAGCAATGTATATCACTTTATATAAACATGGATATCAAACCATGGTAGTGTGTGTAACATTTATTCTATTAATTTAATATATTTCTTATGCAATATTAAAAAAAAATAGCATTTACTCCTTCGCTATATAAACTATAAGTGTGCCAAGTTTCATGCTCCTCCGTCCGCGTAATTTTCGTAAAGAGGGATACAAAGTTTTTGCTTTACATATTTATATATAGATATATATTCAAAAGTCGAGTAACTATCAAACAATTTAAACTAAACCTTGTATTTGTATACGTATATAGTTAACAAATGTTCCGTAAAGCTACCTGTTACTAAACACTAGTACTAGTACTATTTGTTGTATTCAACCATTTATGTTTCACAAAGAGAAGCTTCAACCCAAAGTTTGTGTTATATTTTAGTTTAAACGTTATGTTCACTTCAGCTTCACGATAGATAGAGCTTAGTGTCAAGACACTCCGTTATCCGTTAACTCTTTTTATATTTTTTTAACTTCACGCTGTATCCCGCATATAGAAGGGTAGGCAGAAGGAACCTGAGAAACATTCGTTGCTAAGGCAACGTATTTTACGTTAAGGTATTTTACGTTAAAGGGCCTCTAGTAAATAAAAACACATTACTATTTTATATCTGAAGCAAACAATATTGTAAGCAAAATAGTTTCCATTTAAGCCTAGATCATCGATTCACTAGAAATTTATTCCTTTTTTTAACTTCACGCTATATCCCGCATATAGCAGGGTAGGCAGAGAAAATCTATGAACCTAGTGTTAAGACACTCCATTCTCTAATCCGTTCCTACTTTCCGCCGATTTGAGGCATTGCGTGCTGAGTCAACTCAACTCCACGAAACGCTTTGCCTTATTACCAACCCCAGGAGATAACAATATTTTAAATAATAATTTAAATTTATGCCTTGATTCGACGGAAATTTGAGAACGGAGTGTCTTAACCTAGTGTTCTCAGGTTCCCTCTGCTTACCCTGTTATACACGGGATATATAGCGTTAAAATATATATATATATATATATATAATAACCAATCGCATTTAAAGTCAACACAGCCCCACCACAATAGCCTCTTATCGACTTACCAATATATTCACGCTTGCTTTGTATACATAAATACAACAAAGGCATTTCCACGAGACTAAGCCATATCATGGACGAGACGGCAACGTCTGTGGTAAACTGTTTACAGATAGATAGGTGATTCCCATTTAAGTCAAATACCAATCTCAGATGTACATTCAGAGAACCTAGCGTCAATAAACTCTGTTCGACATT
This sequence comes from Philaethria dido, assembly GCA_033558755.1. Taxonomy (NCBI): domain Eukaryota; kingdom Metazoa; phylum Arthropoda; class Insecta; order Lepidoptera; family Nymphalidae; genus Philaethria; species Philaethria dido. Next base: position 169,294 of record JAKGSA010000007.1, on the reverse strand, counting down.
TTCCTTCAGATTCGAGAAATTACGTGTTGAGTAGCGGAACTCAACACCGCGCTTTTTCTCCATGAGACAGAGGGAGAGAGAGGCTTACAACTATAGCAAAAAGTGTCGTTACAAACTTTTGGTCTTAATTTTTTCCGTCTACCCCCTTTCGCAATGCGCGATAAAGAACATCGTTCCAATAATTCAAAGACATATTTATAACATTTTCAAGAGACTAGCCAACATCATGAACAAGCGTTTAGTGTTAACAGGTAGATAGGGGATTCCCATTCAAGTTGCCAATCGGAGACGTAGATAGAGTCAGAGAGAACCTAGCGTTGAGACACTCCATTACATTGCATGTTAGGTAGCAGAACTCGACGTCACGTTCCGTATTACCAGAAGGAAGAATCAAAAATAATTAAAATATGATTATAGGTATCGCCTGTCGTGGCGCAGATGCACAAGCGTGCTACTGTAAAAGCAACAGGTTGTGGGTTCGATCCCCACTCTGGAAAAAGAAAATTTTAAACAATGTTTCGTATTTTCATTTCTTGGGTCTAGTAACAAGGCAAAGCGCGGCGTGGAGTTCCGCCACTCAGCACGCAATGCCTAAAGCTATAATCCGGCGGAAAGTGGGGAACGTAATTGTTAAAGTAGAACGGAGTGTCTTAACACTAGGTTCTCAGGTTCCTTCTGCAAACTTTGCAAAAAGAAAAAGTTATAATTCCCCAATGTAAAAATCGAAGCTACAACGAATCGTATTTACTATCATACGTTGTCACATTTTGATTTATCAATATATTCACGCCTGCTAGTATAAATACTTCAAAGACATTTCCAAGAGACTAACCTAGCCTAGACTGAACGAGCGCTTAATGTTTACAGGTACATAAGCAGTTTCTGTATAAGCCACCTGCCAATCTCAGACTAAGGTTGAGATTCAAATTATAATCAAGTGTAATTAACACATAATAGTCTGGCTATGAAGCGATTTGATATTCAATTACTAAATCTTGCTTATGATATTGATAAATCTATTGTTTCTGTATGAGCGTGAATATGTTGATAAATAATAACATAATTATTTGGTTGTTTTTATAGTTTCACGATGTATCCCGTATATAGCAGGATAGGCAGACAAAACCTGAGAACGTAGTGTTAAGACACTCCGTTCCCCACTTTCCGCCAATTTGAGGCATTGCGTACTGAGTGGCGGAACGCAACGCCGCGCTTTGCCTTATTACCAAGCCCAGGAAATGAAAATACTAAGCTTTTATAGTTCCTGGAGTGGGAATCGAACTCACAACCTATCGCTTTTACAGTCACTTGTGCCTCTGCGCCACGACAGACGTTATTTATTCTTGTAAGTACTAAATACGTGACAGTCCAAGTTCCGATGTCGTCCTACATTCTACGAATAGAATAGGTTTGGGTAGGTCGGTTATTTCAGGTGTATGTACTTATTATATTTATTTGGTAGACAGTGTTATTTTTAAATGTTGAATATGAGAGACCGGGGTAAGCAACGGCCTCCTAAACATTTGTTTTAAGTTACAAATATTATCTCGCTATATATTTTCTGATGCCTGCCGTGGCGCAGAGGTACAAGCGTGCGACTGTAACCGTGACAGGTTGTGGGTTCGATTCCCACTCCAGTGAATGTTAGTACTTTCATTGCCTGGGTCTGGTAACAAGGCAAAGAGCGGCGTTAAGTTTCGCCAATCAGCACGCAATATCTCAATACGATGGAAAGTTGGGAACGGAATAGTTGAAAGATAAGAGTGTCTTAACACTAGGTTCTCAGGTTCCCTCTGCCTACCCTGCTATATGCGGGATACAGCGTGAAGCTAAAAAAAAAGTTGATTGAGTTGAAACCGAACCCAGAACCATTCATATTAACAATCGAGATGTTGTTAGATATGTAATAACACACATAATTATAGAGAACAAAAAACTCGTCAGAACCAATTTTTCAAATTTGGGAAGCAAATACAAATAAAGTAAGCTAGAAAATCTAGTTAGGTATTATATATTTGAAATGTGCTAATTAAGTCCTTTCATTTGACATCCCACAAGGTACCCGTCAACGATTTTTTTGTTTTTATTCATGACGTAATTGCGTCTAAGGGACGCCATACTGAATTAAAAGTGACGTCACATATCTAAGAACACTTGGAGTATCAATACGTATCTACGTCACCTTAATTATATAATTCGGTCCAGGGGTTTTGAAGATAAGACGTAATAAAGAATACTACAAACATACATGACACGCGCGAAGAACATAACCCTCCTCTGACAGTCGGTTAAAAAGAAATCCTGACCGAATACCTAAAGTACTATAACAAGGACTTCAACTAACTCAAATCTAATATATCAAAGGCCTCTAAACTCACTAACTGCGTTAGCTGAAATTGAAACGGACATGCATTGTACATTTATACCAGAGACGTTACAGAGCTGCGTAACTTTATACCACGCTATCTAATATCTATATGTTAATATGTGAAGCGAAAACTTTGTACCCCTCTTTACGAAAACTACGCAGACGGAGGCGCATGAAACTTGGTACACTTATAGTTTGTATAGCGTACGAGTGCATAATGATAATATCTTTTAAGAGTAATGCATAAAAATATATAAAATTAATAAAATAAATGTGACCTATACGTTGCTAGGCAACGCGTTGTTAACGCGTCATCGGAGACTCTTGTACGAAATAAATATCTGTAATTATAAACGAATATGACGTAAAAGCTTCGAAAAATCTCGGACATGGACCAAGTCTTAATGAGACTTGACAAGTTTTTCATTCCGTCTGGTCGAAGCGAAACAGTAATTTGTCATAATATTAATACGTGAAGGAAAATCTTTGGATTCCTTTTTATAAAAAATATGCATACTTAGAAATAACACAACATAGAGAAGAAAAGTATATTATTTCTTTTTTTTCACTTCACGCTGTATCCCGCATATAGCAGGATAAGCTGAGAGAACCTGAGAACCGACGCGTTAAGACACTCCGTTCCCACTTTCCGCCGAGTTGAGGCATTGCGTGCTGAGCGGCGGAATTCAACGCCGCGCTTTGCCTCTGTTATAAAACCCAGGAAATGAAAATACTAAACTTTTACATTTCCTGGAGTGGGAATCGAAACCACAACCTGTCACGTTTACAGTCGCACGCTTGTGACTCGCCACGACAGGCGCCAATTATATTAATAAAATAAATAATAATCACACTACATAAATATTCGATATTTAGTTAATATCCACGTTCAAAATCCGAAACTAACCATTCCATCCGAAAGCGAAATAAAAAATCGAAACAGTATTCATCCTAAATCCGTATCCCGATATGTTACATCCGTAACAATCATCTGCCTGAAGTATAAAATGTAAAATCCGATGTTTCCCGTTTCCGTCGTTAGAGAAATCCTCTCATACGCTATGAGAGCATATCTCGAAGTCCACTACAAAATAGCCGAAAAACACATATATGCCCAATATTCACTTTATATGACCAGTAGTTACGCCAGCCTGTCAATCACTCAGTAACGCAACCCTTAATAAAAATGTATAGATAGTGGGGAATGGAAATGTTAAAAAAGAACGGAGTATCTTAACAGTAGGTTCTCAGGTTCTCTCTGCCTACCCTGCTATGTGCGGGATACAGCGTGAAGCTAAAAAAAAAGAAATGTAGATACTAGCTGTTACCCGTGGCTTCGCATGTGGTCAATGACAGTTCATACTACATACTAGTGTATATTGCGTATATGCGCTTATTGGAAGGAAGCAGATAGATTTTCATTTTTTTTTATATAAAGAACCATGTCCAAAATATATTTTATTAAAAGCATCCTGTCCTTTTTAATCTATATATAAATAAGTGAAGTAAAAATTTTGTATCCATTTTTACGAAAATAAAGCGAACGGAGGAGCATGAAACTTGGCACACTTATAGTTTATATAGAGAAGTGCAGAATGCTAATATATTTTTTTTAAATAATGCATAAAAAGTATAATATAATTAAATTAATAAATTAAATGTTACACACACTACCATGGTTTGAAATTCACGTTTATATAAAGTGACATATACATACATTGCTAAAGACAACGCGTTGTTAACGCGTCACCGGGGCCAGTAGAATCTCTAAACTAGCTATTCATGATAATCAATGGAGTAGTTTCAGCGTAACAAACAAACTAACATTCACATTTACAAAAGTACGGATTCCACTCTAGAAGGTTCAGTAAACGGTATTACAACTCGTATTACAATACAAACAAAATGTTTAGTGTTCGTGTAGTGAGAACATTGCTTAATTACGCTCCATTTGCCGGCAGGTAGGGTGCATCGTAGGCCAAAACTAAAGCTTTCTATCAAATTATTTGATTTGCGGTTGCCTTTGTGTTAGCCGAAGTCCAATTAACAACTCCGCAGTGTGGCTTTCCGATCCTATGCGATACGTGTGTGTATGGCTGAGTGAATTTACTGGATAGATTATGATGAAGCTCTTTTGTTATGAATGTATAATGATTATGTTAGATGAGGTCATCGCGGCGTAGTGGGAGAACGTTGTAGGTTCAATTCTCGCTCGGAGATTATTATATTTATATTATTGTTATTTTTCCGCTCTGGTGAAAACAAGCGCGGCGTTTAGTTCCTCTATTTAAGAAGCAAAGCGGTAGGAAATGGAGTGTCTTAACACTAGGTTCTCTCCGGCTAACCTTCTATGCGGAATAAAGCATACAGTCGATTATATATGTTAGTACTTACTTTGAATACAATTTTACTTATGACCTTTCTATTGCACGAGTTTAACACATTCGCGACCGACCAATTTTCTACCATTCAATTCTGACACCACTACCAGCAAATGTATTGAAATTCTGTAGCTGGTTGCCGCAAACTTGTAATGTCAAGGGAGATATTTAGTATAAAATTTGTTTTGTAATATCAATGTTGAAAATATAATATAATCATTTGAAGTGACGTGAATTCCCGTCAGCGCCAACCACAAATAGAAATTTTAATGACGTGATTTCACGTATATATTATATTTGTCTCTTCAATGTATTATAATTTATACTTTGGTTTATTTAGTAACAATTTATAAAGTATCGATAGTACACATTTCTTTTTTTTTTCTTTTAAATATGTTGTTGCATGTAATGGTTATCTTTAAGTGCTAATACATTGATTATATTAGATTGTGAGTTATTTTAAACTAGTTTTATATTAATGTAAAAACCGTTGGTAATCTTAATAAATAAAATAAAAAATAAAAATAAAAAAATAAGTCGGTCCAGGGGTTCAGAAGATATGAGTTAATAAACAATATCACAAACATACATGATACGCGCGAAAAACATAACCCTCCTCTGACAGTCGGGTAAAAATGTCACTACAACTGTAAAATGTTATATGCTTTATATTTAAAACCTAATAAGTGCAGCAAAGTTCTAATGTAAAAATATAATTAAAACTTGACACTATCTAAATTGATATTTTTCGTTTTATACCGAGCTTGACTTCCTCTACGGTAGTTTTAAGCATATTTTAATTATATGAACTCCGAGCCTCCGTGCATGAGTTAATACCATTTATTATATCCATTGCATGCGTGAATAGATTGATATGTCCACTATTAATTAATACTAGTTTCCCCGGTGACGCGTTAACAACGCGTTGTCTTTATCAATGTATATGTTACTTTATATAAACACGGATGTCAAACCAAAATAGAGTGTAAAACATTTATTTTATTAATTTAATGCACTTTTTATGCACTAATTTAAAAAGATATTATTATTCCGCACTCCTTCGTTATATAAACTATAAGTGTGCCAAGTTATATGCACATCCGTCTGCGTACTTTTCGTAAAAAGGGATTCAAAGTTTTTGCTTCATGTATTTATATATTATCATGTATTGTTTCTATCAAAACAAAAAAAAATGATAATAACTTTAAAATTTTTTTTTTAGCTACACGCTGTACCCCGCATATAACACGGTAGACAGAGGGAACCCGAGAACCTAGTGATTCGACACTCCGTTAGCCACTTTCCGCCGAATTGAGGCATTGCGTGCTAAGTGGCGGAACTCAACGCCGTTCTTTACCTTGTTACCAAACCCAGGGAATGAAAATACTATACTTTTACATTTCCTGGACTGAGAATCGAGCCCACAACCCATCGCATTAACAGTCGCACACTTGTGCTAACCCGACAGGCGTTAAAACAATAATTACATGAAATAGGAATCGAACCCGCAACCACTACCACTTCCAACACAATTCAACAACTACATACCGTTTTTTAATAAGGCCGCTCGGACCGTAGATATTCTGTTTGCATAAAATACTACATAAATATAAAAGCGATCGACGACAAAACTCCGCCGGCGTATTTCAGTTCAGTCTGATAAATTAATTAAACACTTTGTACAAGTTTGTATGTACTGGTCTATAAATAAGATTGAAATGGCCGTCTGTGATTCGAATTTTGTTATATCTCTCATAATACTTGATGGGAAAAACTTTGTACCCCTTTTTATGAAAATTACGCGGACGGATTAGCATGAAACCCTTCTTTTTTTTTTAACTTCACGCTGTATCCCGCATATAGCGGGGTAGGCAGAGGGAACCAGAGAACCTAGTGTTAAGACATTCCATTCTCTTTCAACATTTCCGTTCCCCACTTTCCACCGAATTCAGGCATTGCGTGTTGAGTGGCGGAACTCAACGCCGCGTTGCCTTGTTACCAAACCCTAGAAATGAAAATACTAGTTTATTGGGGTCACTGACGCGTAAATAACGCAATGTCTTTAGCTATTATATGTCATTTTATATAAACATGGATGTCAAACTAGTGTAGTGTGTGTAATATTTTAATAACTTAATATATTTTTTATGTATCATTTAAAAAAAAATACTATAATTTTGCACTCCTTCGCTATATAAACTATAAGTGTGCCAAGTTTCATGCTCTTGCGTCGGTGTAATTTTCGTAAAAAAGGATCCAAATTTTTTCCTTCACGTATTTATATATAGATAAATATTACATACTATTGGTGTATGAAATCCATGTTCATATAAAGTAACATATACGTTGTTAGGAAACGCGTTGTTAGCGCATCGTGCATCGACATTATTGTATTTTTATATACCTTGTTAAGGTGTTCATCTTTAAACTTTATGGTTATTTGGATACAATTATATTACCTATAATCGATATTATATTTTTTTTTCTATTCCGCCTGTAAACGCGATTTGGTAGCGGGTTCGATTCTCATTCAGGGGGAATGGTCAAATTTAAATTATACTCGTATAACGACAGTTTTTTTAAGACAAAGCGCGGAATTAAGTTCCGCCACTCAACACGCAATGTCTTCTAGATATTGAATGACTTCTAGACATTTTGTGCTGATCGGTCAGAATGTAGTGTCTCGACACTAGGTTCTCTTTAACTACCCTGCCATGCGGGATAAAGCGTGAAGCTAAAATCTTGGATACACATACATACATAGCTTCGCGCTGTATCCCACGCTGTTATCACGCTGTATATAGCAGAGTAGGCAGAAGGAACCTAGTGTTAAGACACTCCGTTCCCCACTTTCCGCCGAATTGAGGCATTGCGTGCTGAGTGGCAGAACTCATCGCACTTTGCCTTGTTACCAAACCCAGGAAATGAAAATACTAAACTTTTACATTTCCTGGAGTGGGAATCGAACCCACAACCTGTCATGTTTACAGTCGCACGCTTGTGCCTCTGCGCCACGACAGGCGTCAAGCTTCCAATATATTTATTAAAAACCGGGAATCAATGAAGTGGCCAAAATAGAAACAGTAGACGGTAGACATTAGAAACAATATACTAATACAATCTAAGACTTCAAGGTAGAATTTTAAATGAAACTATTTTAAGGGAACTCGTGAATATTTGATATTTGAAAATATATTTTTAGTGAACGCGACGTCTCAAACAAATTACATTAGGAACTATATGTGTTCTGAGTAATGTTAAAGAAAATGGACATTTTTATAAACACTAGGCCAAGCGTACGTAAATGCGACGGGTTGTGGGTTCGATTCCCACTCCAGGAAATTGAATTTTTCATTTCCTGAGTTTGATTACATGGCAAAAAACGTAGCGTTGAGTTCCACCACTCAGTACTCAATGCCTCGATTCAGCGGTAAGAGGGAAATGAAATTATTGAAAGAGAACGGAGTGTCTTAGCACTAGGTTCAGGTTCCCTCTGCCGACCCTGCTATGTGAGGGATACAGCGTGAAAATAAAAAAAAAAAAACAACTTTATAATCAAGTCGACTTATCAACCTACACCCGCCTCATCAAATTATTATTTAACATACATATATACTTATGTCATTTTCTAGCATGTTATTATCAATTAAAATTCAGGCTAACGAGTTTTAAATATAATTGAATTCGACTCATTGTAAATTATATCTTGAAATAAGGCCATGAGATTCTTAACATAATATAGGAGTAGCGACATAATCACCACTTTCGGACGCCATGGTCAGTGTGCTCCAGTGGCATACGCGAAAGCCCACCAACATGTAAACTATCAGCTCTACTGACGCACGCTATTTATACTGTCTTTCTATAGTTTTTTA
>JAKGSA010000007.1:129428-160569 GCA_033558755.1 Philaethria dido | reverse complement strand
TATATAAAAACATATTTAGCCAATTACATGTTATTAAAATAAATATATCGTTTTATTACTGAGCCATACCCATCATTACCCCAGACAATCTACTGGCTACCCTGCTGAAACATATGTGGGAAATAACAATAAAAAATAATTGTTTACTTAAAATTCAACTCACCCTGATCATGTTCTATCCTCACATGCCTCAATCCGTTCAGTTTGAAGGTAAGTGTGAAGATGTAGTGGTCATCACTGCTATCGCGCACTATGAAGGAACCGTCGGGCTCGTTTGAGAGAATCTTTTCTGCCGCTTCCACGGAAATGGGACCCCAGTACCAGCCGTACTAAAACAATAATGGTTTTGTTAAAAAACTGTTATAATTAGTGTTATATTAGCGAGGTAGGTACGGGAACTTAGTGTTAAGACAGTACGTTTCACTTTCCACATCAAAGAGGAATTGTGCGATGAGTGGCGAAACTCAACGCCGCGCTTTGCCTTGTTACCAAACCCAGGAAATGAAAAAATCCATTTCCTGGAGTACGAATCGAACCCACAACCTGTCGCGTTTACAGTCGAACGCTTGTGCATCTACACAACTTATCAACATATTCACGTCGTACAACCTACATATTAAAATTCAATCTGCCATTACTCCCTCAAATAAAAAAGAAACTACATAGTCCATCGACCAATAAAATTATATAAAATCTTTTCTATCTACAGAATCCGAAGCGATCTTATAATTTGCAATTCATTGAATGAAATTCCCTTTGAAAAACTGCAAATAGCGGATTTGTCGTCGTTAATCGTACTGTACCTAAGTAATGGGAGGCATCTTGTTGGATTATTAGATTGTCAATAATTTTTGTTCAATTCAAGCTTCATCTAGTCATAACTCAGTGTCTAAACTCTCTTTTCACCGCCTTCCGCCCGAATTACATAATGAAAGCAAGAGAGAAATTATTTTTTTTTAGCTTCGCGTTGTATCCTCATATAGCAGGATAGGCAGAGGGAACCTGAGAGCCTAGTGTTAAGTTTTCTTTTTTTTTATTAAAGAATCTGTGCTCATTTTTTTATTAACGTTAGGCTTACATTTGACTATATCAAGCCTAATGTTAAGCGTTGATGCGGTCTACGATGCCACGCTTGCCTAGAAAGTACTTTTTGCCTGTCGACTTCGCAAATTATTGAGTTAGGAATTCTAACAAAATAATGTATTTATTTTTTTTATTTTAGCTTTACGCTGTATCTCGCATAGCACGGTAGTCACACAAAACCTGAGAACCTAGTGTTAACACACTCGTTCTATAAAGATTACCGTTCCCAACTTTCCGAATTGAGGCATTGCGTGCCAGGTGGAGGAACTCAACGCCGCATTAACCCTGTACCAGAACAAGGAAATGAATTTGGAAAATAATAAAAATTAATTATTATAAATATTTCATATCTTCATTCCCTGGAGTAGTAATCGAACCCACAACTTGCGAGTTTACAGTCGCACGCTTGTGCCTCTGCGCTAAGACTGGCTTTAATTCAAGATATCACATTCAACTATACGTTGAATTCAAACATTTACTTCACAGTGCATATATCGGAACATTCGATATCTTCAATTATAAATTTGTTAGTTATAGCCTTAACTTGGATAACCGATATCGTTAACTATATAAAGGTGTCCCAAAATTAACGCAAGATTTGACTTTGCCGCCATTTGCTATTATATTCATTATTCATTCGCTATTAAAAGACTAAATGGCATTTTCTATTTAATTCAAATCTTGCGTTAATTTTGGGACACCCTATATAAGGTAATAATTGATGAAGCAAATAATTGTCAACTGCGGTTAAACACCGCACAATATTACCTGTTTTACTTATTTACGACAAAATATTTTTTTAAAAATACTCGTAAATAACGCCTATCGTCGACTGTAAACGCGACAGGTTCTAGGTTCGATTCCCACTCCAGGAAATGTTAAAGTATTTTAATTTCTTGGGTTTGGTAACAAAGCAAATCGCGGCGTTGAGTTCCGTCACTCAACACGCAATCGCCTCGCTTCAATTCGGTAGAAAGTGGGTAACGGAATTGTTGAAAGAGAGCGGAGTGTCTTAACACTAATATAATGACACTAGGTTCTCATCTCACTACCCTACCATGCGGGATACATCGTGTGTCTAAAAAACATCTAGGAGACTTTTTTTAGCTTCACGCTGTATCCCGCATATAGCAGAGTAGGCAGAGAAAAGACGTCAAGATATTTTATTCTTCAGTTTACGCCCGAATTCCAAACATTAAGACAAATAAAACCAAATAATTTTTAAAATAACAAAGTTAAATAATTTTATTTAAAATAAGAAGTTACATGCTTAATTTTTTCAACGTCAAATAATTTACCTCCGGTTCACTAAATTTAATGCCTCAGACCAGAGAAGAACCGGCGCAAGAAACTTTTTGTGTGACGAAACTGAAAAAAATAATTACCCCCAGCGAAAATCGAACCTACAACCTCTCACGTTTACTTACTGCACCACTACAAATAGCTATAGTAATAATAACGAATCAGTTCGAAGCTCAACAAAGTTCGTGAGCTTTCTGTAAGCTTTGTTAGTGATGCCCTTCAATCCGATTATATCTGATAAGAGGCGATCGGTACGTATCTCTCTTATAAGCTTTTTATTTGCTTTCCAAAGGTTTTTGTATATATAACAATACTTGCTTGTGCCCGCTACTTTGCATTTAATAATTTTCAGTTTAACTTCAAAAATACACTATAAAATAAATTTATTACGAATAACTCAAAAACTACTAGTCAGCGCCTGTCGTGACGAAGAGGCACAAGCGTGCGACTGTAAACGCGACAGGTTATGGGTTCGTGTCCCACTCCAGGAAATGTAAAAGTTTAGTATTTTCATTTCCTGGGTTTGGTAATAAGGCAAAGCACAGCGTTGAGTTTCGTAACTCAGCACGCAATGTCTCAATTCGACGGAAAGTGGGGAACGGAGTGTCTTAACACTAGGTTCTCACGTTCCTTCTGCCAACCCTACTTATGCGGGATACAGCGTGAAGCTAACAACAAAAAAAGATTAACTGAGAGAAATATATATATATATATATATATATACTTAATATATAAATAGCTGGTAGTGAATGAATAGCAAACAACAATGCGTCGCGATTTAGTCCGCAGAAAGGAGATTTAGATCTTAGCACGTGTGAATATAAATCGTTTGAACGGATTACGTATTCAATAGATACCTTTGTTGTAACTAAAATAACAAAATAATATTTGATGTTTTTCAAGTTTGTATAAATAACTATTTTAACGTGGCGGGATTCGAACCTGCGCCTTTTGGAAACCGTCGAAAGCCATTTACAGAGGGAACCTGAGAACCTAGTGTTAAGACACTCCGTTCCCCACTTTCCGCCAAATTAAGGCATTGCGTGCTGAGTGGTGGAACTCAACGCCGCGCTTTACCTTGGTACCAAGCCCTGGAAATTAAAATATTAAACTTTTACACTTACTGGATTGGGAATCGAACCCACAAGCTTTAAAAATATAGTTAGAAATTGCTTTCACAATATAATTCTTAGTATAATAAAAGAATATAGATACTTTAATACGGCGGAATAAAAGTTAACACGTTTCAAACATATCGCTGTAACGAAAAAAAAAAGGACATTTTATAAATTAAAAGTTTTAGTTACTCAAAGTTGCTGTATAATGCGTTTAGCGTCTCTTTTAATTCATAATTTTATGATTTCCAACTTATTTATTATAACGAAAAAATATTAATTGACATTTCCTGGGTTTGGTAACAAGGCAAAGCGCGGCGTTGAGTTCCGCCACTCAGCACGCAATGCCTAAATTCGGCGGAAAGTGGGGAACGGAGCGTCTTAACACTAGGTGCTCAGGTTCTCTCAGCCTACCCTGCTATATGCGGGATACAGCGTGATTTATCCCAGACCAGTCGTAGCGTAGAGGCACAAGCGTGCTTATCTGCGCGTCGTGTAAATACGACAGATTGTGGGTTCGATTTCTAGTCTAGAAAATTATAATATTAAGTATTTATAATAATTAATATTTAGTATTTTCATTTCGTCGCTCTGGTACCAACGTAAAGAGCGGCGTTGAGTTCCGTCACTTAGTACGCAATGTCTCAATTTGGCGGAAAGTGCGGAACGAAAATCTTAAGAGAACGGAGTGCTTAACACTAGATTCTCAGGTTCCCTCTGCTTATCGTGCTATGTGCGGGTACAGCGTGAACCTGAAAAAAAGATAAATATTTTCAAAATACTTACATCTTTAACTTTTTGGATTGAAGTAGCGAAATCCATGATGGTATCTTCCTCGTTGGCGGAACGTCTAGAGTTTGACGGGTGAGGCGACTGAGGCAGCGGGGGCAAAGCCCTACGGACTGCGGCCGGCGGGGTCTCCCGTCCTACCCTCTCCACGCTATCGCTATCGCTGGACCTTCGCCACCGGAACAAGTTACAAAAACTTTGCTTCAGATTCATCGACAGGATTCGAACCGGCGACATCTTCACCTTAGCGCCCTGACTAGCTTTCTTCCCCTTTTCCTTACTCTCCTCAACCACGCTACACTCCTTCGGAGCACTTTCTTTATGCTTCTTGGTTTTAGAGGTGATGCTAAGAGTATTTTTATTTGCTTTCTTATGATTATTGTTCGTTTCCACCGATCTGGATATATCGTTGCTCTCTTTCAGGTACACAGCGGTATTCGACTCCTTATTGGCGTGCCGCATATGTATCCCGACGTTGGTAACAATCGTATTGCCCTTCTTGTTGATAGTGTTCCTACATTCCGAGTCGCTCGAGCTCGAATACAGCGTATGCAGATATTTTCTCATTTCGCGCAAAGTTAGATGAAGCGAATCCGTATCGGAATCGGTAACATTCTTCTTGCAAGAAGAACTCGGCAGGCTGTGTCTCTTGGACTTGGTATCTTTATGCCTGGTTTCCTTGATTTTATACCCTCTGTCGGGAGCGGTGGTAACGACAATGCTCTGGGAGCTGCTCTTAGCTCGTCGCCGGTTATTCCTCTTCTTGGGCTTGCCCCTCCCGCTGCTATGACTAGGTCGGACCATGTCAATAGGCACCGCATAGATATCGCTATCGAACGGAACGTTGTACATGTCCGTAATATCCGATGTTTTCGCGGAGAGCGTATCATGGGATATAGCCTGAGTGATGAAGCTGGAATCGTCCGTTTGGAATTGGGTTACAAGAGAATTATGACTACTAGAGAGGCGGGAAGACAGGGAGTTCCGCGACGACGGCCTCGTCCCACGACACGGGCTGAGATGTAAAAGTCTCGGGCTCGCGAACCTATGGTTGAGACACTGCCGGCGTTCGTACAGCGACTCCGTCTTCAACTTCCTCGGGTACAGCGGGGAGACGTGTCTCGCCGCCATGGTTATTTCTAAGCTCGATGTTTTAGATTTATTAATATTATCACTGGTAAAAACAACTGATGGAGGCACGCACACAGCCAAACATTTACTAGGTGAGCCCACGAAGGCAGACACACAATCTACACTTGTGGGGAGTGGGTTATCCTGCAACAATGTTTTCCTTATTATTGTCTCGCACGGAAATAGAATCCAATCATAGTATTGTAATACGCAATGGATTAAATTCGTACTATATAAGGAAAAACTTTAATTTTAATGAAACAAAATTACTAAAACTCAGGTGATTTCTTTAAAATTATTAAAATAATATTCCATTTAATACTGTAGAGTAGTTTTCATAGTTGAGAGTAACTTTCTATTATAAATGTATTTCGCCGCTGCACCAGGTGATCTTTTGTGTTATAGTGTTAGCCGACGGGCGCGGCGATTGATTGAATTATTGAAAAAATCACACGTTAGCTTTATTATTAATCTTATTGGTTTATTCCTTGAGGGGTATAGCGAGCGAAGCGAAAAAAAAGGGCCCCTTAGTTACTTAAAAATGTATTATAGTAATTTAAAATTTCTATACTTAAAAAGACATTTAGTTATTGAAATTAGGAATCTTATTTATTTATTTATTTTTAGCTTCACACTGTATCCCGCATATAGCAGGGTAAGCAGAGGGAACCTGAGAACCTAGTGTTAAGACACTCCGTTCCCCACTTTCCGCCGAATAGAGGCATTTATTTCGCAATGATTTATACATTTATTTTGAATATAGGAAAAAATTACTCAAATATATAAAATAGCGAAATTTTTAAAATTCTTCATAAATATATTAAAATCTTTTAAAAAAAAATTATAAATGCCAAATTACTTGTATCTAATTATAAATTCAACAAAACTTTCAAAAAATAAAATGCAATTACATATTATATAAGATAATTAAAATTTCATACACTTTTCGCTTATTTGTTTAACCGTAAAAAATATATATTTATCAAAAACTAAAGAATTAAAAAAAAAATAAACAACACTAAAAAAAAACTTATGGACTGTCTAATACAAAAAAATTCTACACCTAACTATCCGAAAATCAAAAATTTCCTATAACTTGCCCAAAAAAATTATATAAGTCTAAAATATATAACTTAATTATCAATAAAATTACATATAACTACTAAACAAATGTTATATATGAACTATTGATTAAATAAGGTTACGAACAATTAACCTTATATTTATAAAAAGTTATGTGGAAGATTGTCATTAAATTGTAATAATAAAATGAGATTAAATAATTAAATAATATATTTTTAAGTTATATATTTTAGATTTAAACTATTTAAAAAAAATACACCAAATTTTCAAAAAAAATTCCAAATAACTCATAAACCTACCTGAAACTCAGGGGGAGGTTCAATGGCAGTGAGTATAACTTTGCCTGGACCCTTCTTCACAGTGTTAAAGAAATCACCGCACATACGTTCGGAGGTTTCCGTCGACTCGCAGAGCGACAGCGACCGCTCATCGAAATCGCTCTCTTGCAACTGCACATCAAAGGGCAGCGGTGTATATATATACATACATACATACATAGTGAGATTTATATGTACTATGGCTATCAGCGGCGAGGGGTGAAAATTTTAGTTAGGCAAGCCGGTAAATTAAGGGAAGCCGATGTATATTTAGGGAAGCCGGTATATATATTTAGGGAAGCCGATATATTTTGGGATGTCGTTTTTTTTAAGTCTATAAGATATCAGAGGTAGTCTTTTTACAACTTTATGCCCAATATTTTCCTGGCAATCATTTTTTTTGGGTCTCGTACTTAAACTTTGAAAAGTTAGGCAAGCCGGTGGGAATCGAGTTGTATGGACGCTTCGCCACTGATACATAGTGAGATTTATATGTACTACGGCTATAGTAGAAATATTCTTATATATAATAAAAGGATAGTATTTTAGAAGTTTGGGCGATTTGGTTGTGGGTTCGATTCCTCAAGATGTTATATTTAAAATATTATACATACATACATAGCTTCACACTGTATCCCGCATATAGTAGAGTAGACAAAGGGAAACTAGTATTAAGACACTCCTTTCCCTACTTTCCGCCTAATCGAGGCATTGCGTGCTGAGTGGTGGAACTCAACGCCGCGCTTTGCCTTGTTCCCAAACCCAGAAAAAAGTAAATTATTATATTTAAATTGTTCTCATTTTTATAGCTCTGGTAAAGCAAAGAGCGTCAATTTCGGGTGGAAAATAGATAACGGAGTGACTAGACACTTAATACTTGGTTCTTCCTGACAATGACACACATCAAAATGAAGCAAATGAAGTAACGTACATAATTATTATGTTAAAAAATAAATAAATGTTTTATTTATTATTTTATATTTTCTTTATATAAATACGTGAAGCAAAAACTTTGTACCCCTTCTTACGACAATAAGGCGGACGGAGGAGAATGAAACTTGGCACAATTATAGTTTATATAGCAAAGGAGTGTAAAAAACTAATATTTTTTTTTAAATAATGCATAAAAAGTATATTAAATTAATCAAATAAATATTACACACACTATGTACCATGGCTTGACATGCATGTTTATATAAAGTGACATATCCATTGCTAAAGATAACGCGTTATTAACGCGTCAAAGGGGACACTAGTATATTAAATTGTAGCTAATTATAAACGTAGTCTCAATTATTTAGTAGGCTCTTTGTATAGATGTTGTCTGTTTCAAGTAAAGCATTTCTGCTTTATTTATTTTCATATCTCCGTTCTGGTAAAACAGAAAACAAAGCACGGCGTTGAACTCCGCTACTTAACATCGACTTTCTAAGGATGTCATCACAATCATTCTAAGGAAGTTTGACTTCAGAAATGTTTTCATACTTTAATATTCGAACCAGGCGTGAATAGATGATAACTCGCTTTGCATACACATTTTTTTTATATTTATTAGCATTTATTTCATACATGACGAAATAAAAAAAATCAAGCAAATCAAAGTTTATTTTATTTATTATAGGGGAAACCTGAGAACCGACGTGTTAAAACATCCGTCCCCACTTTCCGCCGAATTGAGGAATTGCGTACTGAGTGGCGGAACTCAACACCGCGCTTTGCCTTGCTACCAAACCCAGGAAATCAAAATACTAACATTTCCTGGAGTGGGAATTGAATCCACAACCTATCGAGTTTGTAGTCACACGCTTGTGCCTCAGCGCCACGACATAAATTTCCAATAAAATTTAATCAAATCTGTCCATAGCATATTTTTAACACGCCTTCTCGACTTGTCAACTTAACCACGCCCGTTACGTATATAATACTTCCGTAATGAAGAGCGTCGTACCGTCGGTGTAGGAGTATGTTAATTAATTAAACGTATTGTGTTTGCGGGCTTATTTGGATAATTGATTTCATCGACACTCATTACACGATTACTGGAAATCAAATGATACCGATAAGTCATATATGTCTGTTATACATATCTATATATTAATATTTGAAGCGAAAACTTTGTACCCCTTTTTTTAGTGTCCTCGTTGACGCGTTAACAACGCGTTGCCTAGCAAGGTATATGTCACTTTATATAAACATGGATGTCAAACCATGGTAGTGTGTGTAATATTTATTTTATTTATTTAATATATTTGTTATGCATTATTTTAAAAAGACATTATCATTGTGCACTCTTTCGCTATATCTATATGTAAATACGTGAAGCAAAAACTTTGGATTCCTTTCTACGAAAATTACGCGGACGGAGGAGCATGAAATTTGGCACACTTATAGTTTATATAGGAGAGTACAATAACAATATCTTTCTAAAAAAATGCATAAGAAGTATATCAAATTAACAAAATATATGTATGTCATACTACCATACTTTGATATTCATGTTTATACAAAGTGACATATACATTACTAAAGACAACGCGTTGTTAACGCGTCAAAGGGGACTCTAGTAAGCTATAAGTGTGCCAAGTTTCATGCTCCTCCGTTCGCGTAATTTTCGTAAAAAGGTGTACAAAGTTTTTGCTTCACGTATTAATGTACAGATAAGTCGACTTGTTATATAAATAGGCGTCAGAATTGTCTTTATTTATAGTACGAATAAATGGCTAGATAAAAAAACAATCAAATCAAACATTTTCCTACTAAAAAGTATTAAAATAACAAAACCGAATTTATAGATAAAATGTTAAGTTAAAAATACCGGGTTTTAAATATATATTTTCGATTTTTCTACTTAGTTGTTACTCGTTACTTTGCAATGCAAGGCAGCGCGTTGTTAACGCGTCAACAGGGACACATACACATACATAGCTTCACGCTGTATCCCGCATATAGCCGGGTAGGCAGAGGGAACAGCAGAAGGTAGCGTTAAGACACTCCGTTCACCACTAACAGGGACACTAGTCAACTTAATCACGCCTACACACAGCACAAACTACATAAATTTTCACGTTTGATATTTGTTGTAGTATCTTTTTGAAGTAATAAAAATAGAATGCTTTTTAAAGTTAACTAAAATTTATTATGACATAAACTGATGTTATTTTAAATAATTGGGCTTATGAAAAAATATTTACATTAAAATTTGTATGTACATTCGCTTTTTTCGTGTTTGTTTTAAATAAAAATATTACAAAATACTCAAAAACTGATATTCTATATACCATTATTTTTTCAGCTTCACGCTGTATCCCGCATATAGCAGGGTAGGTTGAGGGAACCAAAGAACCTAGTATTAAGACACTCCGTTCCCCACTATATATCATTTGAATATTGCATAAGCTTTATATATATGTATATCTGTATATATGACAATTATCAATAAACATCGCTAAGCATCCGCGTTTTCAATGACGCGTTTCTATTTAGCTTCACTGTCTAACAAATTTCAAGACATTGTGTGTTGATTACACATACATACATAACTTCACGCTGTATCCCGTATATAGCAGGGTAGGCAAAGGGAACCTAGTGTTAAGACACTCCGTTCCCCACTTTCCACCGAATTGAGGCATTGCGTGCTGAGTGGCGAAACTCAACGCCGCGCTTTGCCTCTTTACTAAACACAGGAAATGAAAAATTCCATATCTTGGAGTGGGAATCGAACCCACAACCTGTCACGTTTACAGTCGCACGCTTGTGGCTCTGCGCCACGACAGGCGTTAATTGTTATTTTGTGTTGATTGGCGTAACTTAACCCCGTTCATTTATTACGAGAATCGTTATTTTATTATTTATACCTACTTCAATTTACTATCATAATACTACTTATTACTCACTGACTCGCACACAACGCACAGCTGAAATTACTGGTCATAGAAAGTTGAAATTTGGCATGTAGCTTCCTTAAAGAATGCAAGGGGGTATTATCCAAAATTTTCCTAGAGAACGGGATTTTACGTTTGATAGTGAAAACTATTGAAGAAAGGAATAATATCAAAGGTCATAAGTTCACACAAGCAATGTTACGGGCGACAATTAGTTTTACAATTACTTCAAGCTTTATCCCTCAAAGCACTGTAGAAAGAACCTAGTTTCACTCTGTTCATAGCTTTCCACCCGAACCTGATACATTACGTGTTAACACATTCGCGACACTAACGTGAATTCACGTCATTTCAAATTATTATATTATATTTTCAACATTGATATTTCAAAACAAATTTTATACTTTTTATCCTCTCCTTGACAATACAAGTTTAAGGCAACCAGCTTCAGAATTTCATTATATTTGACGGTACTCAGAAAATTATCGTGAATCGTAGAATATTAGTAGCCAATGTGTTAAATGGCGGAGCACAACGCCGCGCTTTGTCTTCTTCTCGGAAAAATGAATATACACTAGTTAAACATAAAATGATGCAAATTATTTTTAAATTAATATATATATAAAATTAAAAATTTAACAATTCGCTTTACACAAACATATAAACTAAATACCCAACAAAACACAACATAACATAGATATTCTCTAAGCAATGCAATTCAGTATAACAAATAGTAACGCTGGCTTTGCATAAACAGTTCACAGGCAACTATCAGAAGCTATTTAAGTGACTTGGGAACTTGACATTTGTGTTCTACATATGTATGTTGAAAATTTGAAAAACAAGTGAATTAATGACATTTCTTTTAATATACCTTACTTTTTTACAGTTTAATAAAAAAAAAGTATATTGAAAAAGAGTTTTCATCAAAAACTTCAATATGGTAAAAAGTAAATTATTATATAATTATAAAATAATATACTTATATTATAATAATAACCTTTCTTCTTCTTAATATTATGCTAATAGTATAATGTGACTATTAAGTGGATCTTTATAAGGCAATTGAGTTACTTTTTCTAACAATTCATATAGATAGTATAAATTTAAGAGATGAAAAAATCACACAGCAGAACTAATATATTTCATTTCATTTAGTTTAGTTTCTTTAAAATACCCTATACTTACTTATAGATGATTTTCATAAAAAAAACAGTTTTTTTTTAAATAATAAAGGCCAGTTATATCATAAATAATAATATAAATAAAAAAATTTCGTTGTTTACTTCACAATGCCAATTAATGTACATAGAAAATAATACGAAACATAAAAATAAGCAATAACAAACAACACCTACGTGTAAAACAATGTAAACTAAAGTGAAATCAACAGAAATTACAATAAAAACATCATTTAAACCAGAATAAATAAATTTTACAACTTTTAAAAAGTTTTAAGTTTTTGTTTGAAACTATCTGTCCTGTCCATGTGGGTTTATTTATAACCTAAATAGTGAATTATGTAAACGTTACAAAATGCAATAAACACACCCAAAAGTGTTCAAAACATTGAAAACAATCTTAAACACGTCTAAGGTTTAATGCTAATGAATTTCTTTGTTTTTAAATTATGCAAAAAGTAATGAAATAGCTAAAAATAAATAATTGCGCCAAGTGTGTAATAAACATTGTTATGACACATAAGTTATAGAACTTACTTCAGATGTAATATGATGCCATCCGCTGGCGGAATCGCTAGAAAATGAACCACTTGTAATCAGCAGACCACTGTCTTCGCTTAGCGGAGGCCCCTCAGAGTGCGTAGAGAACGACGGTGGTGATTCCATTTCCCCAATAATCACTCAACTTGTATAAAAGTTTGTTTAAAACATAAAACTAGCGTAAATATTATAAACTCCATAAAAATTACGAAAACTACAAAAATTTTGTTACAACATTCAACACTAAAGGTGTACAGCTAAAATATGACTATGTGTTCCTCTTCTCGCTCGCACGCTATAGCTGTCGTCATGGTGCTTGATTTTTTTTGCGGTGTGCGGATTCTTGGCTTTTGACTTTAAAAAAAAGTAACGCATAGAGCTTAATTTTTTCTTTCAATTTTCTATCTTTTATCATTAAATAAATTAATAAAAAGGATTTAATCTTTGTAAACACTATTATAATAGCTTTATTTATTATGTTTTTACTAATTCCTATTTTATTTCAATATATTTAGAAATACATGACGCTAAAAGTTATGTCTCGAGATGATTTTTTAATCTGTGGATCACATTAAGTTGTTATACTCTATTGTCTACAGTCTATCTAAAGTATATATATTGTCATTTGGTTTGTTATTTGGTGTTTTATTAAAATAACTTAAAATGTCGTCCTGATACAGTTAACGTATATGTTGTTTAAATAACATATTGTGTTCATTTTAAAATATGATTATTTTATAGAAGAAAACATATAAATTTAACAACAATGGCAGATTCCCAAGTCGCTAACATTGTCAACGAAATTTTGGCAAGTATTATTATAATTTGTATGTAACTTACTCTTATTTTAAATAAATTAATATTAATCAACAATTTACAGCGAGTTGAGACCGTGGAAGAAGCATTTAGTTGTTTTTTAGTACACAAGCCGGAACAAGAAAATGAGAGGTTATCTATATATCAAAAGAAACTATGTGCCGTAATGAGTACACCGAGTGCAGATATTCAAGAATCTGCAATTCGTCAATATTTAACTCTCACAGCAGTACTCACTAATAGATATAAAATGAAACAACTATTGGGCCTTTTAGAAAATTTAGTTAATACTAATGTTCTTCAAGCTAGGTAAATATACATATATTAAAGAATATTTATTATAGCATAGTTATATTGATATATATACATTATTAATTTCAAGTTAGCTAATTTTCCTATTATGTTAATCATTGTATATCACTGTATATAATATTATATATATATGATTGTTTCTTAGAAATAGTCTTTGTAAATAAGTTGTAACAAACATATAAAAATTTTGACACAGCTGTATATAGAACGCATGGCTTAAGAGTCAGAGCATTTGGAAGGTTTCAAGAGATGCGGGTTCGAGTCCTGCTTTGTTCAAATTTTTATATGTTTTCTAACACTAAAACTATCAAGAATATTTATTATTTACAAATATATGAGTGTAATTTTCTTCCAGAATGTTATGCGACTGTATATTAACAAGTGAGAAACTTGTGTACAAAAACAGTGACTTTTGGATTGAATGCTTTAATTTGATTAGAAGAATTATTGGTGGAGTTGACTATAAAGGTGTTAGGGAAATTATGAAGGTAAGAAATTCTTTGATTAATAGTAATATAGAGTATAATATAATGGTATGATTAATATTTACTTTTTAAATATTTTTAGATAATTTATAACTTAAAAAATAATAATTTAAATTGTGCCTGTCATTGTGAAGAGGCACAAGCGTGCAACTGTTAACGCGACAGATTGTGGGTTCGATTCCCACTCCAGGAAATGAAAAATTTTAGTATTTGCATTTCCTGGGTTTGGTAATAAGGCAAAGCGCGGCGTTGAGTTCCGCCACTCAGCACGCAATGCGTCAATTCGGCGTTAAGTGGGGAAGGAGTGTCTTAACACTAGGTTCCCTCTGCCTACCCTGCTATATGCGGGATACAGCGTGAAGCTAAAAAAATTAACCATTTTTTATATTATAGGGATGCCGAGAAAAATCACAAACACTACCAGTAAGACTAAACTCCAGTACAATGCCTCAAATGAAAGCTTTGTATAATGTTATTGAGTACATATTTGACCGTAACGCATCACTATTGCCAGCTTACTTCATAGTAACAGAAATACAGAAGGACTATCCCGATAATCATCACTGGCCTCATTGGGTATGTATAATTTTTTTAATAATTTAGAGAACAGTGTTATGACATTAGGTTATCTCTTATTTTTTGCTATGAAGGAAAATTTGTTAATTTGCTATATATAGATTTAGAAGCAATTATTATCATTGTTATATAAATATTGAAGAAAACCTATGGAATCTTTTGTATGAAAACTATATCTATATATTAATACGTGAAGCAAAAATTTTGGACCCCTTTTTATGAAAATTACGCGGATGGAGCAGCATGAAATTTGGCACACTTATAGTTAATATAGCTAAGGAGTGCACAAATATAATATCTATTTAAAATAATATATTAAATTAATAAAATAAATGTTACACACACTACCATGATTTGACATGCATGTTTATTAAAGTGACATATACGTTGCTAGCCAACGCGTTGTTAACGCGTCAACGGGGACACTAGTGAAATTAGATGCAGTTAAACTAAACAAAAAGCTATTTATACACATGTGTAAAACACAATGTGTAATATTTACTTTATTTATTTAAGTTATGTTATTATTTAATATATATATATATATATATATATATATATATATATATATATATATATTGCATTCCTACTCTACCCAAATTTTAACTACATATGCCAAATTACATACTCATCCGTCCTCATAATTTTCGAAAAAAGCGAACTAAAGTATGTTCTTCACGTATTTATATATAGATTCATAGTTTATTTTATATCTCATCAAGATCTATAACACTAACTCACATTTTTTACAATTTTATTATAAATTAAAATTAAATTAATTTATTAAATGAAAATATAAGCGATTCGGCGGAAAGTGGGGTACGGAGTGTCCTAACACTAGGTTCCCTCTGCCTACCCTGCTATATGCGGGATACAGCGTGAAGCTATGTATGTATATATTTTAACCGGATTAATGGCGTATACTTTTGGTAACCCTTCGCTTCGAACACTACAGTGGTCCATGGTCACAGGTAGACTAGAGTAGACGGTCTATTTATACGCGATTAATCCGGATGTGTAATAATCGCGAAAAACAAAGAACTCATTATTAAATTAATTTGTTACAGCAACTAGCGAAACTGCTAACATCATTCGTAGAGAGTTTCAAACCGTGCGCTCAAATGGTATCAATTATCGGTCACTCCCAAATGCTTCCCGTAGTTGAATTTTCCGGTTATGCCGACCATCTCGTGAATCCATGGCGTTTGGACCCTACTACCCTAAAGTTTTCCCTAAAGGGATATCTGCCATATGACGATGAACTGCTAAAACCTCAAATTGCCCTACTCAGGCACGTGTTACAACAGCCCTATTCTAGGGACATGATGTGTTCCATGTTAGGTCTACAAAAACAGCATAAACAAAGGTGTATAGCCCTAGAGGATCAATTAGTTGAATTAATGATTTTACCGATGGAGAAAAGCGAGGAAAATGATGAAGATGAAATGTCGTCGACGCACTGGTGCTGGCTACACTTGTCGTCTCAAGTTATTTATTTAATTCTCATAGGCTTTGCGTCTTTCCCTAACATTGTTATGGGACTCCATAATAAATTAATCGGCCATGATTTGAAAAAAGGTCGTGATCATTTGATGTGGGTACTTTTACAATTCGTGTCGGGCAGTATTCAGAGGAATCCGTTGTCCAATTTTTTGCCTATCAGCAAATTGCACGAGCTTTTATACCCTGAAAAGGAACCTTTGCCTGTTCCCGATTGGACTAAAGCCCATTGCACTCATCAAATGGCTGTCGTGTGCATCTGGATGCATTTGTTGAAGAAAGCTGAATCGGAACACAAGACTATGACTATGCCACAAAATCTTAAAGTTCAATATGAGTAAGTTTTTTAATGAAGTTATTAGGTAAAATTTTGGTTATCAAAGAAAAAATCACTCGCCTACAAGATTTAAACTTTGATATAATAGAAAAAAAGAAACAAAGATGCAGTTCAATATTTTACTAGCAATGAAAAAAAATGAGTTGTTTTCATTTTCCGTCTGTGGTGAAATAAACCATGATATTGAGCATCATCACTCAACACAATATCTCAAAATTTATATGGAAAATACACTCCATTCCCCACTTTCCGCCGAATTGCGCTATTGCGTGCTGAGTGACGGAATTTAACGCCGCGCTTTGCCATGCTACCAAACCGAGGACATGAAAATACTCAACGTACATTTCCTGGAGTGAGAATCGAACCCACAACCACCCGCCCGTGCCTCTGCGCCACGACAGGCATCTTTTTTTAATATATAATTAAAACATATTATCAACAACATAAATATTCCAGACTTCTCCAACACTTAATGACATCGAACAACACACCAACATTAATGGGGTCGGACTACAGAATAGCTTTACTATGCAATGCCTATTCAACCAATCAAGAATACTATCCACGACCCATGGGGATCATTATAGAGACCCTCTTCGGCAGCCAAAACCCCATGCCCAATGGTAACCCCGCCACACCGTTACCAACAGTACCGCTATCCATGTGTTTACTGGACAGCCTAACTCTACACTGCAAAATGTCTTTAATACATTCAATAGTTACTCATGTGGCAAAGTTGGCTCAAAATAAGACCAATATACCTGGCAGTAATATGATGGCACCAGCGTTGTTAGAGACTTACAGCCGTTTGTTGGTCTACACTGAAATTGAATCATTGGGTATTAAAGGATTTATAAGTATGTATTTTATGTATGGTTTCTTTTTTTTTTTTTTAATATGTTATTTGAGTGTAGTGTATATATATTTTTGTATGTGTGTGTTGGAGTAATGTGTTTTTTTTTTGTTAGTTGTTTATTAGTTTAGTGTTTTGTAGTAATTAGTATTGTATATAGAAACTATTTTAAAGTTTGACTGTAAATGGGATTGGTTGTAGGTTCGATTCCTGCTCGGATCAATTATTATATTTAAATTATTTTTATTTTTTCGCTCTAAGACTATATTCTCTATCTACCCTGAAATGTGGGACAAAATATGGAGCTAAAAAAATGTACTAATCATTTGGTACTAAAGTTATCAAAATTTGAACCATTATATTCATTTCCTAATCCAGATACTGCACAACGTTTTATTATATGTTCAAATTTTGAACATTATGTTTATTTTTCCCGCCCAAAGTGTAACCATATAAACAATTACTTACAAAAATGTTCAAAATCTGAACATTATGTTAATTTCCCCAGACCAGCTGCTGCCCAACGTGTTCAAATCCCACGCGTGGGGTATTCTCCATAACCTCTTGGATATGTTCTCGTACAGGATACATCATATACAACCACATTATAGGGTTACCCTACTGTCCAATATACACTCCTTAGCCGCATACCCTCAGGCAAACCAAACTCAATTACAATTGTGGTAAATATATCTTTATCTATATATTAATTCGTGAAACAAAAAGTTTGTACCCCTTTTTATGAAAATTACACGGACGGAGGAGTATGAAATTTGGCACACTTATAGTTTATATAGCGAAGGAGTGCAGAATGCTAATATCTATAATATTTAAAATAATATATTAAATAAATAAAATAAATGTAACACACTCTACCATGATTTGACAACCATGTTTATATAAAGTGACATATACGTTGTTATAACGCGTCGTTAACGCGTCAACGGGGACATAAGTATTCCTTCAATACGTGAAGGTTAATTTAAATGTGAATTTTCTATCTCTTTTTACGAAAATTGTGAGGATGGAAGAGTATGAAATTTGACACAGTCGCGTCGTTGATCCGTTAACAACGCGTTGTCTTTAGCAACGTATATGTTTATACTTATATAAACATGGATATCAAACCATGGTAGCGTGTGTAACATTTATTTTATTAATTTAATCTATTTTATATGCATTATTTAAAAAAAAATATTGGCATTCTGCACTCCTCTATATAAACTATAAGTGTGCCAAGTTTAATTCTCCTCCGTCCGCGTAAGTTTCGTAAAAAGGGGTACAAAGTTTTTGCTTCACCTAAAATATTCTAAAATTTTTTTTTTTTTACAGTTTTGAAAGTACAGCGCTAAGACTTATAACAAGTCTAGGCAGTTCTGGTGTTCAATTGCAAATGTCGAGAGTAGTGTCTGAGCCCAAGTCTCTAGTGTCCAGCGAGAGCGAGGAATTGAATAGAGTGCTGGTTCTTACTCTAGCTAGAGGCATTTATATGTCTGGCGCTGGTAAGTTATTAGTTTATTTGAAGTTTTAAATTGTTAATCACATACTTAGGAAACTACTACTACAAGATTCGAACCCGCGACTCTCGGAAACCGTCCAAGCACTCTGACCGCTAAGCCATACGTTCTATATCCTGCTGCCGAAAAATCCAAATTTTTATATTTACTTACTTACTTAACTTCACGCTGTATCCCTAGCGGGGTAGTCAGGGTTCCGGAGCGCCAAACGATACGGTCCCTGCATACCTCGCACGCCTCTTCCACGGTCATTAACCTCTTCGTGCCTCTTCATATAAATTTTTATACATGTTCTAAATATGTTTTTCAAGGCATACTACTAGTACTTCGATAAAATTTGAGTTTCACCATTTATCATTTTTTTTACCATTGAACTTGGTAAATAATTTTTATTTTGAAAATCGATTTTTAACCGACTTCTATAAAAGAATGAAGTTCCTAATTCGACTATATTTTTTTTTGTTACATAACTTTTTAATGGGTGAATCATTTTTGATGATTATTCTTTTATAGGATAGCTATTGTTTCTGATATTAGTAGAGTTTTTAAGTTATTCCTTCATGTTTAGCTAAAATTTTAATTATTTTTGTTCATATAATGACAGGTAATGATGGAGCGGCGGTAAAAGAACTTTTAACAACTATAATGACAAATACACCACATTTGTGGTCTCAACACACCTTACAGTGCTTCCCGCCAGTGCTAGTCGAATTCTTTTCGCAGGTAAATATATTTTCTAATTTTAGGAAATTTTATTTTGAATCTTTTTTTATACTTTAATCTGTTATTCTCATATTTTTTATGAAAAAAATAATTATTTAATTTTTTTTTTAAACTTCACGCTGTATCCCGCATAAAGCAGGGTAGGCAGAGGGAACCTAGTGTTAAGACACTCCGTTCCCCACTTTCCGAATTGAACAAGGCAAAGCGCGGCATTGAGTTCCGCCACTCAGCACGCAATGCCTTAATTTAGCGGAAAGTGGGGAACGGAGTGTCTTAACACTAGATTTTCAGAGTACAACTAGAGACGAGTACACTAGAGTTTCAAAGTATTGCTGCTATAAATTTATTATAAAATTTTATTTGAAAAGAGCAACTATTGAGTTTGTGGCCGGCTCTTATCAGCAGAACTGCCTTCCTCACCGGTGGTAGCTTCTGTTAGGACTGACACTACTGACATCTTTTGTAAATTGACGATTCAATAGTGCTTGTAATAGCCTATTTGAATAAAGAATATTTTGATTTCGATTTATTATTTTTTTTATTTATATAATAATAATTATCAACAGAATCTAGCACCAAAGGAAAATAAGCAATTATTAAAGAAATCGGTAGAAGAAGAATACAGAAAGTGGACATCAATGGCTAACGACAACGACATAATATCTCACTTCTCAGTGCCCGGAACACCGTTATTCCTGTGCTTGCTATGGAAAATGATATTTGAAACTAATCGGATTAATCCTATCGCTTTTAAGTAAGTTGTACTCTTTTTTTAATGTTGGTTAAGTGGCAAGGCGTCCATACAATACGGTTTCCACCGGCTTGCTTAACTTTTGATAGTACAAATATGAGACCTAGAAAAAGTTGCCAGGAAAATGTTAAGGTTGAATTGTACTGATGTTTGCAAAGAAACAAGGTCAAGAAAGGTGGAGATTTAAAAGAAAAGGGTCGTCTGTAAAATATTGGGTATAAAATTGCAAGAAAAAAAAAACATCTTAAACACCCTAAAAAAAAGGTCATCTCTAAAATACGATAGTGAAATTACTTCCCTACTTCTTTACCTTCACATCCTAAACCGGTTTCCCTAAATATACCCTAAGACGTGCTAAGACACTCCATTCCCCACTTTCCGCCGAATTGAGGCATTGCGTGCTGAGTAGCGGAACTCAACGCCACGCCTTGCCTTGTTACCAAACCCAGGAAATGACAAATTACATTTCCTGGAGCGGGAATCGAACCCACAACCTGTAGCGTTTACAGTCGCACGTGTGCCTCAAGACCCGACAGGCGTAATTTATATAATAATAATATTAATTTACTGTAAAAACTGTAATTATTTCACTGTAAAATGTATATTTATTGAGGCCAGCTGTCAATTTCTCTCGATACGATGTGTTTGGCATTCGATTTCCGCTCGTGTGAATTTGAAATGTTTAATTAATGCTATATTTATAAATAAAAGCCTGTAATGGCGCAGAGGCACAAGCGTGCGACTGTAAACGCGACAGGTTGTGGGTTCGATTCTCACTCCAGGAAATGTAAAATTTAAGATTTTCATTTCTTGGACTTGGTAACAAGGCAAAGCGCGGCGTTGATCTCCGTCACTCAGCACGCAATGCCTCAATTCAGCAGAATGTCTCAACTTAAGACACTACGTTCTCTTTTAACATTTCCATTCCTCCCTTTCCGCCTAAGATCGTGGTTATTTTTAAATATTTATTGCAGTAAATGAGTAGTTTTTTTTTATTTTATGGCATAAAATTACAGTTAAAATGAGAAAAGGAGAAAGTGAGGAATGGAATTGTTGAAAGAGAACGAGGTGTTAACACGTCGGTTCTTAGATTTCCTCTCTCTACACTGCTATATGCGGGATACAGCGTGAAGCTAGAAAAAAACTAAATGTCTTAACAAAAACGAAAAGACTATTTTTACATACACAACACTACTCAAATAAAATAACAATTCGGATAGCTTTAGCAAATATTGAAGTAAAAGCTTTAAATATGTTTATATTTGCGGCTATCATACGTGTTCGTATGTAGGTCATGTTGACCGTGACCGTGAAACCTTTGATATTGTGTATTGTTTCACTTTTTAACTCTAGGCAGTTTCACGCATTATCCCGCATAGCAGGATAGTCAGATATTTTAGTGTTAAGACACTCCGTTCTTTATTTTCCACTGGAATTTGAGATATTGTATTAAGTGACGGAACTCAACGCTGCGTGTTGTCTTATGAGAGCGAAGAAATGTAAATTATTTAAATATTCGGCGGAAAGTGGGGAACGGAGTGTCTTAACACCAGATTCTCAGGTTCTCTCTGCCTACCCTGCTATATGCGGGATACATCGTGAAGATAAAAAAATATTGTATTATTATTGCGTAGGAGTTTTTAAATTTATTTTATTAATATATTTTTTTTATTCTTTCCAGAATCCTAGAGCGTATAGGTGCTCGAGCATTATCAGCTCATCTACGTAAATTTTGCGACTACCTAGTGTTCGAAGTAACTAACCCTGCGGGGGGTCCCCATATCAACAAGTGTGTGGACGCCATCAATGATATCATATGGAAATACAACATAGTCACCATAGATAGACTGGTTTTGTGTCTTGTGAGTATGTAGTTGTTTAATTTTTTTTTTTTTTTGCTATGCGATTGGTTTACGATGCAATGGTTATTTGCAGTTCTTTTTGTACTAGTACTATCTTTTTTTTATCGTGAGGAAATCCGTTACGGAATTGTTAAAATAGAATGGAGTGTCTTAACACTAGGTTCTCTGGTTCCCTCTGCTTACCCCGCTGTATGCGGGTTACAGCGTGAACTTAAAAAAAAAAAGGAAAAGAAAAAAGTCCGTTACGGATACCTGCCCGATCGGGGATTCGGAACGGGTTATGTGGGACTCCGAACCGGCTGTAAAGGGGTCGTCCGTATACCCTTTAAAACGTCACGGTGCTCCTCCTCTACCGCCACTGGCCGAGGCCCACGGGTACTGTCCCAATCATCCGTGAAAACCTCGACGGGTACTAGTACTACCTGCCACTTTAACAATTTAAAGTTAGATTAAAAATATATTATTGATAAAAGTATATTATTCTGTCCAAGAATACTACAATGATGTGAATGTGTGGAATTAAATGCTGTTGACGCTCACCCGAGAGTTGGGAGGCTCATCATAGTTCGGTTTAAAGACATTTATTTCTCAAAAAGAACACAAAAGTTCACTTATAATAAGAAATTACAATAATTTTTCTTGAGGGTACATTTAAAAGTCTGCCTTATGAATAGTATACAGTTGCGGATAGCAATATTACACAAACATGTTTAGGTAGGGGTTACATTATCTTATAAATTATTTTGCACATATTCCATTACACGTTTTTTGAATATAGGAAAACTCTTGCTATTAATGATTAAATCTGATAGTTTATTGTAAATTTGAACTCCTTCAAATAAAATGTTTTTCTTTCCATAGTTGGTTCTGGTTTTTGGAAGTTCTAGTTTATTACGTTTTCTAGTGTGGTATGTATGTGTTTTTTTATGAAAGTGTAATTGTGAATGTGTTTCATTTGTTATTATTTTCCTAATCAACATGCAGGTTTTTATAGTGTATAATTGATTTATATTAAGAATTTTTGTTTTTTTGTATAATTCAACGGATGGCGTCATATAATCATATTTATAAAGAACTTTAATATTTATAAAGAACTTTAATAGTTATATATTGGAATAAAAAATATTTTGGATTTGACTAGTGTCCCCATTAACAACGCGTTACCTAGCAACGTATATGTCACTTTATATAAACATGGATGTCTATGGTAGTGTGTGTAACATTTATTTTATTAATTTAATATATTTTTTATTTTAAAAATATTTTATCATTCTGCACTCCTTCGCTATATAATCTATAAGAGTGCCAAGTTTGATGTTTCTCCGCGTAATTTTTGTAGTTTCAATGTTTTTGCTTCACGTATTAATATTTAGATATTTATTTGTTATTTAAAATTTTACTGGAAGTGAATTAGTTAATACTCATATATAAAAATGATTATGCATCATCTAGGTTCCCAGGTTCCCTCTGTCTACCCTGCTATGTGCGGGACACAGCGTGAGGTTAAAAAAAAAAATTTTATATGTATTTCGTCTACGATATAGCTATTGCGATTTATTGTATTACATAATGATTTTTAATATTTTTTTATAAATATTTTTTACGTTCTTAGAATATGAATAGGCTAGTGCTAGAGCGCTTGGACGACTTCCGAGTGCGGGTTCGAATCCCACGTTTTAATTTTATGTTTTCTCATTATTAATTACACTCATTAAGTAGCTGTATTTAACAAGGTTAGTATTAATGCTTCAAAATTAAGTTTATTTATATATTTAGTTATAATTTACAATAGAAACTCATTTCGTTTTATCTACATTTGATCCTTTAAATGCGTGAAGCGTGAAGCTATGTATGTCTAATACATAGCTTCACGCTGTATCCCGCATATAGCAGGGTAGGCAGAGGGAACCTAGTGTTAAGACACTCCCCACTTTCCACCGAATTGAGGCATTGCGTGCTGAGTAATGGAACTCGAAGCCGCGCTTTGCCATTCTACCAAACTCAGGAAATGAAAATTGCCATTTCCTGGAGTGGGAATCGAACCCACAACCTGTCGCGTTTACAGTCGCACGCTTGTGCCTCTGAACGACAGACGTTAATAGACACTAAACTTAACAAAGTAGTGACACGACACTAAACTAAATATATTAAAATAATAATTTCAGGTACTCCGTCCAAACCCAGATGGCAATGAAAGTCAAGTATGCCTCTACATCATACAATTATTATTGTTAAAAGGATCGGAATTAAGGAATAGAGCTCAAGACTTCGTCAAGGAGAACTCTCCGGAACACTGGAAGCAGAATAATTGGTGAGATTTACTTTTTAAAGCCTGTCGTGTGACCTTCAAACTGGTTTTGGTGCAAAGCGGGATTTGGGGACGGGGTTAGAATACAATTCCCCTCCGCCGCTGGGTAGCGCTCCGTAAGAGGCGGGTATCCCAGTAGCCAGGTGGTACGAGGTTCGTGCTCCGACTGGCGACCGACCACTTTCATGTCAAAGACGAACCGCCAAATATCTTATGATGTGTTCCAGTTCGAAGGCATGTAAACCAGGTTTTTTGCCTTTTCCTACCGATCCTTTCCCCAAAATGTGGTGGTTCGATACCGGACTATTACATTGTCCTCCCCTTCCCTCCGTATCCTCTAAATGCGGGTTCATATCCTGCTACGTTCAAACTAAAATATTTTCACATCCATATCATGCCAGAACAGAAAATACCACCCAAAATTTTCAGGTATGACAGACATTCAACGTTTCACCGGAAATATCCGGAAAAGTTTGCTCCAGAAGAGACAAGCAGTACATATGGTGGCAGTATCCCGGTCTATCTTAGCAACGTTTGTCTCAGATTCATACCGGTCATGGACATAGTCGTTCATAGATATTTAGAAATACCACAAGTTAGTAAG
This sequence comes from Philaethria dido, assembly GCA_033558755.1. NCBI lineage: Eukaryota > Metazoa > Arthropoda > Insecta > Lepidoptera > Nymphalidae > Philaethria > Philaethria dido. The sequence continues at coordinate 135,503 of JAKGSA010000007.1, read as the reverse complement.
AACTTGGAACAGCTCTTGGAACACTTGGGTTATTTGTACAAGTTTCATGGTAAGTTATTTTTTTTAGCTTCACGCTGTATCCCATACATAGCAGGGTAGGCAGAGGGAACCTGAGAGCTTAGTGTTAAGACCCCCGTTTCCCATTTTCCGTCGAATTGAGGCATTGCGTGCTGAGTGCCGGAACTCATCGCCGCGCTTAGCCTTGTTACCAAACCCAGGATTTTCAGTTTTTTTCATTTTCTGGAATGGAAAGGCACCTATAACCTGTCATGTTAATAATCGCACGCTTGTGACTCTGTGCCAAGACAAGCGTTATATATTTTTAATTTTTTCATATCCTGAGGTGGGAATCGAACCTACAAGCTCACTTACCTAAATTTGGTTATATTCAAAACCAAAACATGTTCTATTTTAAATATGTACCATGTATAATAAAATTCCAGAAATAATTATAGATCTGTAACTTAGAGTTAAGATTAAGAACATATTATTGAAAAAAGCATATTATTCTGTCCAAGAATACTATAATGATGTTAATGTGTGGAATTAAATGCTGTTGACGCTCACCCGGGAGTCGGGAGGCTCATCATAGTTGTATATTTATTGTAAAAAAAATATTTGAAAAGAGCAACTGTTGAGTTTGTTGCCGGCTCTTCTCAGCAGAACCGCCTTCCTCTCCGGTGGTAGCTTCCGTTAGGACTGACACGACTGACACCTTTGTAAATTGACGATTCGAAAGTGCTTGTAATAGCCTACTTGAATAAAGAATATTTTGACTTTGATATGTCTATGTTAAAGAATAAATAAATATTTCCAGATCGTCCAGTAACATTCCTATACAACACGTTACACTATTACGAATCCAAGTTAAGAGATAAGCCGTTATTAAAGAGGAAGCTAGTAAATGCAGTTCTAGGCTCTCTCAAAGAGGTGAGGCCTAATGGATGGGCGACCACTGAAGCGTTTCAGGGTTATTTGGCGAAAACCGACGTGGAAGCCAACTGGACACCCGATTTGAACTATTATTTGAGTTTGATTAACCGTATGGTTGATAGTATCCTTTTTTTATATCTATATTATATATATATTTACTTTAAATTTAGGAAACAAATACAAATAAAGTAGGCAATAAAAGCTATAAAGTTATGTGTTATATATTTGAAATGTGCTAATTAAGTCCTTTCATTTGACACCTCACAGGGTACCCATTAATGATTGGTTTTGTTTTTATTCATGACGAAATTCCCTCTAGAGGGCGCCATATTGAAATAAAAATGATGTTAATGTGAGTGAGTGAGTCAAACCATGGTAGTGTGTGTAACGTGTGTAAAATGTTAGCATTCTGAACTCTTTCTCTATATAAACTATAAGTGTACCAAGTTTCATGCTCCTCCGTCCCCGAATTTTCGTAAAAAGAGGTACAAAGTTTTAGCTTCACTATACTGTATTTATATATAGATTATGAATATATATATATATATATATATATATATATATATATATATATATATATATATATATATATATATATATATATATATATATATATATATATTTTAGCTTCACGCTAGCTAGCTAGCAGGGTAGGCAGAGGGAACCTGAGAACCTATTGTTAACTCAACTCCGCGCTTTGCTTTGTTGGATCAGTGGGAATCGAAACCACAACCTGTCGCTTTACAGTCGCACGCTTGTTCCTCTGCGCCACGACAAGCGTTGATATGTTAATAGAAATTTAAATCCTACATACTACCAACAATTACCTCAACGACCACCAGCAATGACAGGTACATCACATTTCCCAAACACAGACTGGCGTTTCAACGAATATCCAAACCCGTCCGCTCATTGCTTATACATAACATGCGTAGAACTAATGTCCTTACCCGCCACACCAAACATCGTGGGCAATAATCTACTAGACGTCATCACTAAAGGCTTCATAGTGATTCCGGCGACGAAAATACAACTTTGGGTCAACGCCATAGGAATTATTATGGCGTCTCTACCGGACCCATATTGGACGGTTATCCATGATAGAATATTGGAACTGGTGACGGACAAGGACCTGGTGGAATGGTCATATGAATATTCACCGTTTCAGCTTTTCAGTATGAAGACCACGTGTGATGGGATGCTGGAGAATAAGTATAGTTTCACACTGGCTCTGGCCCATGCGATATGGTATCATGCTGGTCCTGGACAGATTATGCAAATACCTATGTAAGTGGTTTTTTTAAATATTTATTCTGTGACGTGTCCGTAGTGATCTACGGACACGTTTTTCCTCTTTTCCACCCATCCTTTCCCCAAAATGTGGTGGTTCCGATAGCGGACTACTACATTGTCCTCCCCTTCCATCTACATCCTCTAGGCCGGCAACACATCTACAACATATCTGGTGTTGTAGATGCCCATGTGCGAAGATAACCACTTACCATCAGGTGGTCCTTCTGCTCGTTTGCCATCCGTTATCCATAAAAAAAAAGAGGTCCGTAACTTTTGTCAACTTTTGATAAAAACTTTTTTCTTCTTTTTTTGTGTTTGGTGTAACGAAAATGCGTCACGAATTGAACCCCAAACTTTCGAGTGTATTATACGACATTTACATCCCTTATTTGTAAATATAATATTTAGTTGATTAACTTTAGTTAATATTTTGTTGTTATTTTTTTGTATCAATTTTTATCTCGTGTCTCAGGTAGAACTTAGTGTTAAGACACTCCGTTCGTTGCTTTTCGTCTGAATTCGGGATGTTGTTAGTTAAGTGGCGGAGTGAAACGCCTCGTTTTGTTTTACCAGAAGGGAGAAATGAAAATAATTCAAATATTTATTAAATTAATCTTATTTATTATTTATTTTATTTATAAATATTTTTTTTTCCACTACCAATCGCGTTTACAATTATGCACTGTCAACAACTTATGAAACTAACTTTTTTTTAGCTTCACGCTGTATCCCGCACATAGCAGGGTAGGCAAAGGGAACCAGAGAACCTAGTGTTATGACACTCCGTTACCCACATTCCGCCGAATTGAGACATTGCGTGCTGAGTGGCGGAAATTAACGTCGCGCTTTGCCTTCATACCGAATACAGGAATATGAAAATACTGAACTTTTTCACTTCCTGGAGTGGGAATCGAATCCATAACCTGTCGCGTTTACAGTGCCACGACAGACGTTAAAATTATTTCGTTTACTATTTTATTAATGTTTAACAGATAAAAAATCAAAAATACAATTATTAATTATTATTTTTTTCTCAATTCCAGATTCGTAAAAGAGAAATTATCACCGGAAATACGTACCGAGGTACAATTAATATTCCTATGTCATCTAGTGGGGCCATACTTACAGCGATTTAACTCTGACCTCTCAAGAGCGGTGATGGACATAACTATATCTCTATATGAACTACTAGCTCATATAGATAAAACTCAGCCGCATTTGCAGTATATAGACCCGATATGCGATTTGCTGTATCCTTTTTGATGTGATTTTTGTGTTATTGAACATTTTTTTTTGGAATATTTCGATTATTTATTGGTGGCCTGTCGTTTAGAGGTATATGCGTGTAACTGTAATCGTGACTGGTTTTGGGTTCGATTCCCACTCTAGGGAAGGGATATATTAAATAATGTGAAATGGATATTTTCATTTCCTCGTTCTGGTATCAAGGCAAATCGTGGCGTTGAGTTACGTCACTCAATACGCAATGTCTCAATCCGATGGAAAGTGGGGAACGGAAATGTTAAAAGACAACGGAGTGTCTTAACACTAGGTTCTCTGGTTCCCTCTGCCTACCCTGCTATATGCGGGATACAGCGTGAAGTAAAAAAAAAGAAAGATAATTTCTATCACCAATCACGTTTGATCAGATTTATGATATCTGTTTTTTCTCCATTCTCTTTCAACAATTCCGTTCCTGACCTTCCGACGAATTGAGGCATTGCGTGCTGAGTGGCGGAATTCAACGCCGCGCTTTGCCTTGTTACCAAACCCAAGAAATGAAAATACTAAATTTTACATTTCCGCGAGTGAGAATCGAACCCACAATCTGCCGCGCTTACAGTCGCACGCTTGAAAATTAAATAGAAATTATCACTTATATAAACATGGATGTGAAATCATATTAGTGTGTGTAACATTTATTTTATTAATTTAATATATTTTTTTTTATTAATTATTTTGAAAAGATATCATTCTGCATTCGCTATATAAACTATAAGCGTACCAAGTTTGATGCTCCTCGTGTATATAGATATATAATATATTAATTCCTTAACATAATACCCTCAGTTATCACATAAAATACATGTTCGTGGGTGATACAATGAAGAATGAAGTAGAGAGTGTCATTAGAAAACTACGTCCAGCCCTACAAATGCGTTTGCGTTTCATCACCCACCTCAACGTGGAACAAATAAACACCGCCTAGCAACAAGAGTACTACAGCTATACCCCGTCTAGCTCTAGCTCGAGCTCGGAATAGACTGTAGTAGATAATACTTTAAAAAGGAATTTTTAACTTCACGCTGTATCCCGCATATAGCGGGGTAGGCAGAGGGAACCAGAGAACCTAGTGTTAAGACACTCCATTCTCTTTCAACATTTCGGTTCCCCATTTTCCGCCAAATCGAAGAATTATGTCTCACCTATAGAATTATCGAGACCTAATCGAAATCGTAACTTTGATGCCACGAAATGATTTATGACAATGATTTTTATAGAGTTTTATTAAAATAAGAATATAAATTAAATATAATTTTAAAATAATAATTTCTTGACGTTTCACAAAAAAATATATTTTTTAAATAGATCCCTATAATTCTAAAGGTGAGGGTCTCGATATTTAAAATCGATTTTTTCAACTAGATAGTCAAAAAAGTCGTATCACATCACTGTATATTGATAACATTAATATACACATATTTTAAAACACAATTTCAACATCGGTATCGATTTTAATACAAATTTTAAAAATCGATTTTGATATAAGTCATTTTATCTAGCTTGGAATGAACTGTAGAAAACATCACTATATCACCACATCTCTATATCGATATCGATTTGTAATTTAATTTGATCTCCATTTAATTTTATTATTTTATTTAATGTTATACTAATACCTATTAATTATATTTTGAAGTAGGAAATATCGAAATCTCACTAATGAAATTTTTTAGTTCAAAGTATATCACTTTGTAAAATTACGGAGTTTAACACGGAAATTAAAGTTCATCTTAAATATAAAAAAAAACGGTAATAAAATTGTACCTAGACCCTATAAGCAGGTTTCTCATTATTTTGGAGTAAGAGCGAGAAAGAAACATTTTAAAATAATACAAAAACAGCGAGTGAAAGAGATAGGAGATATGACGTCACTATCAGAATTTAATAATCTTTTGGGACATTAGAAATTTCTATTTAAATATATTATAGCTTAATTTTTAAATTTTATAATTTTTATATGTATTTTAAAATTTGGACACCCATCATGTATTTGACAAAAGCAATCATTGCTTAACCCTGTATATATTATTTTACAAACTGACGTTGTTTTTTTAAACAGAAATCAAAAAAAAAAATTTTTTTGTTATATTTAAGAAAAAATTAAGCGACAATATATTCAAAGTAAGAATTTTATTAAAAAAAAGTCCTAAGTATTTAGACAAATATCAACTACCGCTATATAGCTTCCGTATATAACAGGTTCAATTCCCAATCGTCTTCATTTAAAAAAAATAGATAACCTCATTTGTTAACAATCAACATCACAACCAAAAAGCACAATATAATCGCGTTTTTTTAACAAATTTTGTAAAAAAAATTAATGATTAATACCTTTTTTTAACTTTGGTACAAGATTCGAATCCTTAAACTGACATTACAGTCAATTATGTCCATTATTGACCAAGTTGAAGCACAAATGAAACGTTTAGAGGTATATTAGAACGCTAGCTTTGATAATGTAAGGTTTGTCAGTAGATTGCTTGTTAAGGATTGGTTAGTCTGGTTGCATATAAAATATATATATATATATATATATATATATATATATATATATATATATATATA
>JAKGSA010000007.1:68074-108049 GCA_033558755.1 Philaethria dido | reverse complement strand
GGCAGAGGAAACCTGAGAACCTAGTGTTAAGACACTCCGTTCTCTTACAACAATTCCGTTCCCCACTTTCCGCCAAATTGAGGCATTGCGTGTTGAATGGCGGAAATCAACGCCGCGCTTTGCCTTGTCACCAAACCCAAGAAATGAAAATACTAAATTTTACATTTCCTGGAATGGGAATCGAACCCACAACCTGTCGCGTTTACAGTCGCACGCTTGTGCCTCTGCGGCACGACAGGCGCAATTAATAGGTGAGCCTAACTTATGCAGTAGCGTGTTTAATACTTGCCCTTCGGGACATCGAATTTGGGTGTCGCCCTTAGGTATTCATCACGCGAAGCGGACGCCTATAATAATAATTAATTAACGAATGATTACGAAGCTATATAAAAAACTAGCTGTTGCCCGCAGCTTTACTTGTGGTCAATGGCAGTCCCCACTACATACATACTATAGTGCGATTCTTTTTTATTGCCTGTCATGACGCAGAGGCACAAGCATTGCCACTGTAAACGCCACAGGTTCTGGGTTCGACTCCTACTCCAGAAAATGAATAAGTTTAGTATTTTCATTTTCCTGGGTTTGGTAACAAGGCAAAGCGCGGCGTTGAGTTCCGCGGCTCAGCACGCAATGCCTCAATTTGGTGGAAAGTGGGAAACGAAGTGTGTTAACTAGGTTCTCAGGTTCCATGTACAGCGTGAAGCTAAGAAAAAATCCAGCGTGAAGTTGTTTATACGATAGCTAGCGCTTCTGATGTCCAATTAAAATTTTATTTAAGATCTGACAAGTAGTTTTTGAGTTATTCGTAATATTACTTTTAGTGAGTGCATTTTATTAGGAATCAGTTTCTTTTTTTTTTAATCTTTATTACTTTGTTATTTTTTTTAACTATTATCAGTTCATTTCTAGCACGTGTTTCGAAGGCGGTATTAGTAGAATCTTTTTAAATTTGGTAAGGTAGTGGAGAGAGAAGTGTGGAAAGTGGAGGTGAATGTTAATGCGTATTTTAAAGGGGCCCCTTAAACCTACACGTTGGGTCGTAAGTCCCAGGCACTCTTCAAACTCCTCTCTCTGCAACGCGATGGGCACCCGCACGGTGAATTCATGGATTGCTAAATAGTTTCTTTTCTTCTTCTTATACTATCTGTTTAATTTTTTTATAATAAAAAGTATGCTATATCCTTTTTAATACCTCTAAGAATATGCGTACACAGTTTCATGATAATCGGTTCAGTGATTTTGGCGTGAAAACGTAACAAACAAACTTACATTTACATTTATAATAGTATCGATGTTCGTGTCAAACCTCACTTAGGCATAATGTCACGCTGGTGTCACTTAACATGACGTGCCCTTTTTTATTTATTTCCAAGGGCTTGGCTTGTCTTGTTACTGGGTGAACCAATTTTAATGTTTCAAAATCGAAATCGAAATCAAATAATTTTTTGAAAGTAAGAAGTTACAAGCTTCATTTTATGAACGTCAAATAATTTACCACCGGTTCACTAAATTTAATGCCTCAGACCTGAGAAGAACCGGCGCAAGAAACTCAGCGGGACTTTTTTTTTTCCTCAGTCAATACTTTACAAATGCTTATTAGTGACAATTCTTTTTTTATATTATAGCTAGTGCTTGTCATGTGGTCCCATTTAAATTTAGTTAAGATGTGATAAGTAATTCTTGAGTTATTCGTAATTATTTGACTTTTTAGTACATTTTATTTAAGATCGATTTTGTTTTTTTTTAATTTAATTATTATGGGGATTGATTATGGATTTGTTCTTTCATGCAAAAAACGCTGAACGTTTCTAGATAATACTTTAAACAAGGGCCCTCGATATATCCATTTTTTTTATTGATAAGGGATGGCAATCGAGCAGAAGGCCCACCTGATGGTAAGCCCATGGACATTTATCTCTTGACCCCAGAATTTCGATACGCGACCCCATTAGGAGGTCGCGACCCATAGTTTAGGAAGCCCTGCGTTAAAATAATGTGATATATATCAAAAGACATAATTTTTTCATCAATTTCTAAACTTTGAATCGATTTTAAAGATTTTAGAGTGTTTTTTTTAGTTTCACGCTGTATCCCGCATGTGCGGGATACAGCGTGAAGCTCCCTGCTATGTAGCAGGGTAGGCAGAGGGAACCTGAGAACCTAGTGTTCTCCATTTTCCGCCGAATTGAGGCATTGCGTGCTGAGTGGTGGAACTCAACGCCATACTTCGGATTATTACCAAACCCAGAAAATGAAAATATTAAACTTTTACATTTCCTGGAGTGGTAATCGAACCCACAATCTGTCGCGTTTACAGTCGCACGCTTGTGCCTCTGCGCCACGACAAGCGTCAGCACAAGCGTTACTTCAAACATTGAATCATTTACGAACTGGTTCTCTTATCATATACCTTCAAATCGTTATACCGTTATTTAACTCTGCTATTGGTCTATCATCCTATACTTACAGTAAATTATGGGTGATCAACCTTTTTTAATCGAGTTTCAAAAGAAGGTTCCCAGTTCGGCTATTTTTTATGTGTGTTATTACATAACTTTTTACTGTGTAAAACAATTTTACTTACTTACTTAGCTTCACGCTATATCCCGCATATAGGCATGTAGGCAGAGGGAACCTAGTGTTAAGACACTCCGATCCCCACTTTCCGCCGAATTGAGGTATTCGTGCTGAGTGGCGGAATTCAACGCCGCGCTTTGCCTAGATAGAAAGAAAAACATAAAACATCTACATATGTCTTTAATATAAACATACTTAGCGGGCCGCAAACGATAAAGCGGACCTTATATAACATAACCACAGTTGTACACCCCTGGACTATACCATTTTCATGTCATAAAAGTACTTCTGCTTAGATCTCGACTAATATTATAATCATAGGCCATTATTTTCTTGGAATACACATCTTCCAATTGTATCTAACATCGACTATGAAGACGGACATATGAAGGCTAATGTAAATAGACAACCATTTCCTTCCTACGACGCATATAAAATAATATAGCTTAGCTTTACTGGCAGAAGTTTACTATGAGTCATTTAGTTCTGCGATTTGTAAGTCCAGTTTGGATGGTGTTTGTTGAAATTGATAGATAGTTTCTGTATCCCGAATATAGCAGGGTAGGCAGAGGGAACCTGAAAACCTAGAGTTAAGACACTCCGTTCTGTTCCCCACTTTCCGCTGAATTGGTAATAAGGCAAAGCGCGGCGTTTATTTCCGCCACTCAGCATACAATTGATAGATATAATAGTATTTTGATATTTATAATATTTGTCTTATTATTATGTTACTAGCTGTCATTTCCAGCTTAGCTCGTTTTTCAATGGGAATTGACAAAAGAAAAGGACAAACAAACTTTATTCTTTTTCTTTCTCTTCCAATAAATTTAATAACTTTTTGTTGGTTGAATGTTTTGTTGGTTGGTGCTTTTCGTCGTCTCCTTTAAATTTAGTTCAAATCTGACGAGTAGTTTTTGAGTTATTTGTAATATTACTTTTAATTCATTTTGACATGCATGTTTATATGAAGTGACATATACATTACTTAAGATAACGCGTTCTTAACGCGTCCACGGGTACACTAGTTATAAAAAAAATATTAAAAATCAATAATATTCTTTATTATTAAAACCATAAATATTAACTTTTTACTATACAAAAGGCACAACCAAGAACGTTTTCCAATAACTTCGTGGCAATGGGCGTTGTGTGTCAGTTTTTACCTCACCACGTACTACATAGACGAGACTTGGGAAAGTGTAGTCGGCATACCGTGGCGTGACTTCATAGCTCAGTGGCCAATCTACTTAGATTTCTCGTTCATTGCAATATAGTCATAGTTACTGCGTTACTTATTGACTTATACTTATTGACCAGTTAGAACATTCTTAGCCAATGTACAAAAAATCTTTGTTTTAAGTTATCTATATATATATATATATAAATACGTGAAGCAAAAACTTTGTACCGCTTTTTACGAAACTTACGCGGACGGAGGAGCATGGAATTTGGCACACTTATAGTTTTTATAGAGAAGTGCAAAAAATAATGCATAAAAAGTATATTAAATTAATAAAATAAATGTTACACACACTACAATGCGTTTGACATTCATGTTTATATAAAGTGACATATATATACATTGCTAAAGATAACGCGTTGTTAACGCGTCAACGGGTACACTAGTTTAATAAATTATGTAGAAATATGATTATTTAATTTACTTTAATGCATTTTTGTGGGAAATTATGAGGATTTTTATGTGTCAGTCATACACAACTTAACACAGAACTCGCGACTGACAGCACAGAATGGCAAGTTAAAGTAGGTACTCAGTGTCAGTAAATGATGACTGACATAGCCTCATTGGAGTATTCTAATGTCAGTCACCACTGATAAGGCGGTTAATGTGTTAACATTAAAAACTATATATCAGAGTAGACAGAGGGAACCTAAGAACCTAGTGTTAAGACGCTCCGTTCCCCACTTTCCGCCGAATTGAGTGGCGGAACTCAACGCCGCAAAAATTTATATAAATATATCTTGTATGTACATATGTAAATTGTAAGCTGTAAATAGTTACAATTGTCATTATATTAAGATTGGCGGTTTCATAACTGGAGCATAATAATTTATACATATTCGACTATTACATAACAAGCGTGCCTGTTATTACCCGACTGCGTCAAAAGGAGGGTAATGTTTATTAGTATGTATGTTTGTTTGTGTGTCCGTTTCTTTGGCACGTCTTTTAATCTAAATGGCTAGACTGATTTTGATGTATGAGGTGTTTTGTGAAATTCGTCAGAAACGTGGTAGTGAGGTAAACTTTATAAATTTTCAAATTTATGGCCAGAAATGAAAAAAAATGGCGTATAATTTTTTTTTTATATTTTTTTTTTTTAGCTTCAAGCTGTATCCCGCATATAGCAGGGTTGGCAGAGGGAAGCTGAGAACCTAGTGTTAAGACACTCCGTTCCCCACTTTCCGCTGAATTGAGGAATTGCCTGCTTAGTGGCGGAACTCTAATGTCACTTTTCTTATTATCTTAGCAATATGGGCATCAAATTAAATATTGTAAAAAGATTATTGAAACAAATTGTCATTAAACAGTCAGGGTTTTATATTTTTGACTGACTTTAAAAAAAAAGGAATTTCTCAATTCGACTGTATTTTTTAAAGTGTTTTTTTATAATCGTTCTAATGTTACTTTTTAGTGCATTGTTTGCTAGTGTCCCCGTTGACGCGTTAACAACGCGTTGTCTTTAGCAATATATATGTCACTTTATATAAACGTGGATGTCAAACCATGGTATTGTGTGTATCATTTATGCACTATTTTATAAAAATGTTAACATTCTGTACTCCTCTATATAAACTGTAAGTGTGCCAAATTTCATGCTCCTTCGTCCGCGTAATTTTCGTAAAAAGGGGTACAAAGTTTTTGCTTCACGTATTTATATATGGACAACTTAACTTATCTATTCTCTTAAGAGAATTAAGCAATTTTACCCGAATACACCTGAGTATTACCACCTACATACATACATGCCATATATTAATTTCGCAACAACAATAATAGATTGCATTCAATATACATACATTCGTGACTAGAATCATAAAATATTGCTAACCTAATCTAGTTATTCATATTAAATGCATAATAGTATCTATTTCTTTTAACTTCACGCTGTATCCCGCATATAGCAGGATAGGCAGAGGGAACCAGAGAACCTAGTGTTAAGACACTCCGTTCTTTTTTCTGCCTAATTAAGGCATTGCGTGTTGAGTGTACTCTCTGTATTTATCAGTGGCGAGGCGTCCATACAACTCGATCTCCACCGGCTTGCCTAACTTTTCATAGTACAAGTATGAGATCTAAAAAAAAAGCTCTCCAGTAAAATGTGGAGCTCCAAAAACCAAAATTAAACAAGGTGAGAGAGCTAAAAAAAAGGTCACCAGGAAAATATTGGGCATAAAATTGCAAAAAAAACAAGCTCTGACATCTTATAGACCTAAAAAAAGGCCAAAATTCGATAGTGAAATTACTAAATACCTTGACATCCTATACCACTTTCCCTAAATATATCGGCTTCCCTAAAAATTACCGGCTTCCCTAAATATATATCGGCTTCCCTTAATGTACCGGCTTGCCTAACTAAAATTTTCACCCCTCGCCACTGGTACCTATGTATATATGTATTGTTTACTAGATATTTAGAAAACCATTACACTTTTTTACAGCAGCACTAATAATTTCCCAACAACAATAACAGGTTGCAGTCAATTTACATCCATATATTCGTGACTAGAATCATAAAACATGGCTAACCTAATCTAGTTATTCATATCAATATGCATAACAGTCTATCATTTATTTTATAAGACCTGCATGGAATAAATAAAGTTATATTGGACTTCCGGCCCAAGGACTTGACGAGTGAGGTCGTGTAGTCGCATTCCTCAGCCAAATACGATGAGTACATCTCGATAAGAATTAATAATGTATTGCTCGAGACAGGGCTTCTGGATTTTTGTTAATGTTTCTTTTTGTCCTTTTTTTTTGTTAGCTTTATTTTGTTGTGGGGTAGTTAAAGGAAATGTAGTGTTGAGACACTCGGTTCGTCGTTTCGAGTTTTCGAGATATATAAAATTCCATCTGAATGCCTGTCGTGGCGACTGTAAACGTGACAGGTTGTGGGTTCGATTCCAACTCCAGAAAATGGAATTTTTCATTTCCTGGGTTTGGTAATGAGGCGAAGCGCGACGTTGAGTTTCGCCACTCAGCACGCAATGCCTCAATTCGGCGGGAAGTGGGGAACGGAGTGTCTTAACACTAGGTTCCCTCTGCCTACCCTGCTATATGCGGGTCTTCACCAAAATTCGAAAGTGAAATTACTAAATAACTTTACATCCTATACCGGCTTCCCTAAATATACACCGGCTTCTCTAAATATATACCGGCTTCTCTAAATATATACCGGCTTCTCTAAATTTACCGGCTTGCCCAACTAAAATTTTCACCCCTCGCCGCTAGTATAGTAAAAACAGAACATCTTACCCTACTAAATACATAGAAACGAGAAATATACGTCGTCTCGTCATACAGTAGTCAGTCATTATATCGTCAAGTGCCCTCAGAGTTACATTACAAAGGGACAATGAGAGACGACGCTGTCTTGCTTTTTATAATCGAGAAAGTAAGCTTACGTGAGGCGTTTAGATGGACAAAAACGTTTTGTAAAAACTATTTTGTTGTTAGATAGATAGTTTTATTTAATACTAGCTGTGCCTGCGACTTCGTCTGCATTGACCAACAATATTACCATTATTATTTTTTTTTTTTACCTTCACGCTGTATCCCGCATATATCAGGGTGGGCAGAGGGAACCTGAGAACCTAGTACTAAGACACTCCATTCTCTTTCAACAATTCCGTTCCCCACTTTCCGCCGAATTGAGGCATTGCGTGTTGAGTGGCAGAACTCAAGAAAACGGAGTGTTTTAACACTGGGTACTCAGGTTCTCTCTAACCTGAGTACCTAGTGTTAAAACACTCCGTTTTCTTTCAGCAATCCCGTTCTCTTAAGATTTTCGTTCCCCACTTTCCGCCGAATTGAGACATTGCGTGCTGAGCGGTGGAACTCGTCGCCGCGTAACAAGGCAAAGGCCTTGTTACCAAGCCCAAAAAGTGAAAATACTACATTTCCTGGAGTGGGAATCGAACCCACAATCTGTCGCGTTTACAGGCGCAATTCGAGATAAAACGTGAAACAGAAAAAAAAATGACTCACATCAAAATTGTTTACCACTTGAGATCAACAATCAGTGGAAACACAAAAGGTTTTGTATCTGTAATAAAAAGAAGGGCAAGAAATATAAGAAAAAACCATGAATTATAAATGCAAAGCTTGAGAAGCGACGAGTGTTCGAGCTGACGACTATCGATATAGTTTATGAATTTTAAATTAATATGAACAGTTATTTAACTTCGATTGTATTTTTATTTAAGTCCCGTTTATACACGACGCCCGTCTTAGCACAAGCTTGTGCCTAAGCGTGACAGGTTGTAGGTTCGATTCCCACTCCAGGAAATGATGTTTTTTTTTAAATTCACGCTGTATCCCGCATGTATCGGGGTAGGCAGAGGGAACCTGAGAACCTCCATTCTCTTTCAACATTTCCGGTCCCCACTTTCCGCCAATTGAGGCATTGCGTGTTGAGTGGCGGAACTCAACGCCGCGCTTTGCCTTGTTACCAAACCCAAGAAATGAAAATACAAAATTTTACATTTCCTGGAGTGGGAATCGAACCCACAACCTGTCGCGTTTACAGTCGCACGCTTGTGCCTCTGCGCCACGACAGGCGTTTAAATATAATCATTACTCGAATAGGAATTGAATTTACTACCATTTACGCTTGCAGTCATAATTCCACTGCGCCATTGAAGCCTTCTTATTGTTCTTTAAGAAGCCTAAGCGTTGTAAATTATGAAAATTAGACGAATCAACGCCTACTGGCATTAGCAAGTATTGCTTTTAATTATATCTAATGAGGTTATAGCTCGGCTTAGTTTAAGCGATAAGCTTGGATGAGTCATAAAGCTGCTGAGTGACGCAATAAGTGCTATTCAGTGGTGTATCGTTGTTTCATTTCTGTAGGTGGTTAGGGTAAAAACTGTCGTTCGGTTTTATAAATTAATTATACCTACCTACTTAACTTCACGCTTTATCCCTAGCGGAGTAGTCAGAGTTCCGGAGCGCCAAACGCTACGGTCCCTGCATACCTCTTTCGCCTCGTCCACAGTCATTAACCTCTTCATGCATTGGAGGACGGAGCTACAAATTAATTATATTTCACCGAAAGGAAAGAGTAGGTACTCGAAGAGACTGCTTATCGCCTCAAAGTTCTTACACGTAAAGAACACAGTATGAGTGGCGGCAACCATTTTATAGTGAAAGTCAAAATACATACTAATTATAAAAGATTAGTTTTTGGATAACAATCTATAAAACGACTTGATAATTTAACAAGTCAGTTGACCAACTATAAAATCAATTGATATTCCAACAAATTAAAAATGTCATAAATTAAAAAAAAAATTGATATCAAGGCAAAGCGCGGTTATGAGTTCTGTCACTCGGCACGTAATGATTCAATCTGGCAGAAAGTGAGGAACGGAAATGTTGAAAGAGAACGGAGTGTCTTAAGGTTCTTCTAGGTTCTCAGGTTCCCTCTGCCTACCCTGCTATGTGCGGGTTACAGCGTGAAGTTAAAAAATAATAATAAAATAAATATACAAAAAAACTCGGTTATGCCAGAGGGCCAGTGAAAATCGAAATATCTTCTCACTACGTGAATTTAGTCGTAAAAACAGAGAGAATCCAGTGCCAAATCACTCCACCCTCCACCTTCCGTTTACCATAAAAGAACACAATAATATTCTCAGAACACAATAGAATGTTTACGCGTAAACTCATAAACAGCATACCAATATTCTGTATACAAGAAATACTGAGATATCTGTAAGGCGATACCAACATCCTTTCATTCACGTCACTTAACACGCGCGTACCACCGGTGTCCCGCACTACAATATCTGAAATCTGGATATTTTTGTCATATTTTTAGACGTTTAAGGTTCGATTTTAATACGTTTACGCCAGTGTATGCAGGTGGTACGATAAGAAAATTTAGTCCGGTGTTAAACGCTGAGAAATTAGCGCGCTAACGGTGTTAAACGTCATATGAGGAAATCTAGTGACGGCTACTCGGTGGCATATTTACTAGGTAGCTGAATCAGCTATAACCTATGGTGGCATGTTTTAAAAATTTGATTATATTTAAAAAGAAACAACGTCGACAGAACTCAACAAGCTGACAATTCTTGAAGTTAGGGATAGCAAAAACAGTTGCGCTGCAAATTCTTAACAGCCTAATAGTCCTGGCCTAACATCAGGCTAATACTATAAAATTATTGCTATTGGATCTGAAACGTCCGCAAATTTGCAACTATACTAAACAGAAAAATCTATATATAAATACGTGAAGCAAAAACTTTGGTCCCCTTTTTACAAAAATTACGACGGAGGAGCATGAAACTTGGTACACTTATATACATTTTTGTAATTTAATGCACAAAAAGTATATTAAATTAATAAAATAAATGTTACACACACTACCATGAGTATGACATCCATGTTTATATTAAGTAACAAATACATTGCTAAAGACAACGCGTTGTTAACGCGTCTGCGGGGACACTAGTATATTTAAAATAGCATTAAAAATTTTCTTATACAGATTTATTATTAATAGATACACTTAACTTTAAAAACGAAGATATGTTTTTTTTAAGGCTATACTTTGAAAATATATAGCTGGGGTAACCCGTATACACGCCGGCATGAACGTGTTGAACAATGTGTAGGAGCACAGCTTTCTAAGGCACAATCATTTCATTAGAGGTCATTAGAAAGCAATTGCTTCTAATTTAGTCCTTCCCTTGGTCCTAATTTATGATACAATAGGCTATCGTGACGCATTGATAGTATCTGGATGTAAATGTGTTTGGTTGTAGGTTTACATTTGAGGGAACAATAATATTCATTTATTTTTTATCTTCACGCTGTATCCCGCATATAGCAGGGTAGGCAGAGGGAATCTGAGAACCTAGTGTTAACACACTCCGTTCCCCATTTTCTGTCGAATTGAGGCATTGCGTGCTGAGTGGCGCAACTCAACGCCCCGTTTCGCCTTGTTATCATATCCAGGAAATGAAAATACTAAACTTTACATTTCCTGGAGTTGGAATCGAACCCACACCCTCGTTTACAGTCGCACGTTTGTGCCTTTACGCCACGATAGGCGTTAAATATGTAATAGTTAAAATTCACTCCGTGTCTCCAGATTTCATCGGAGAGAGAGAGAGAGAAAAAAGAAATTAATTATATAATACTTGTATAGTAACTATTTTTAACAATGACACGTTGTTAGCATAGAAAGTTCCTTATCAATGTACGTCCGCCTAACTACTTAAAATATACAATAGTAACTCATTGTTTATTATTAAACATTGAACGGTAGTTCTGTTATTTAAATAATATCGTTTAAACTTTGAATTTTATATAAATAATTAAATAAAAGATTTCACAAAAATGCACTAAAAAGTAAATAATTGTTACGAATAACTCAAAAACTACTTGTACTTGTCAGATTTTAATGAAATTAAATTAGGATTACATTAGAAGCACTATCTATAATATGAAAAAAAATATCATAATAATTGCTTGATCCAGTAAAGTTATACGATAACACATTAAAAATATTGAAAATTGATATCTTCCTTTTTTGGAGTCGGTTAAAAAAATCATATATTTTTTTAGCTTCACGCTGTATCTCGCAAATAATAGGGTAGGCAAAGCGAACCTGAGAACCTAGTGTTAAGACACTCCGTTCCCCACTTTCCGCCGGCATTGCGTGCTGAGTGGCGGACCTCAACACCGCGCTTTATCTTACGAAACCCAGGAAATGAAAATATTATACTTAACATTTCTTGGAGTGGGAATCGAACCCACAACTTGTCGCGTTTATAGTCGCACGCTTGTGCGTCTGCGCCACGACAGACGCACAATATTAACATAAAAGCCATGAATATATACCTTTTGCCAAACATGATTTAAGCCGCGTTCAATGATTTTCCGGGAACAATGCAAATGCAAAATAACAATACCAACAATGAGTAACGTATGTTGAATTCAAAATTCCATTGAAATAGATAATCGTAAAAAACATGGCATTCAATTTGAAGAGGCTTATTAAATTAACGGAAGTGTAGGGTATAATTTATGTTAGTTACAAAAGTACTTTTTAACTGATTCCGAAAAAGTAGGTTATGGATGCGACTGCTTTTTTATGTGTGTTACATACATAGTCTTTTTACGGTGTGAACCAATTTTAATGATTATTGTTTTATTTGATAGATAGTAATTCTCATATGGTGTCTTTTGAATTTAGTTAAGATCTGACGTGTAGTTTTTAAGTTATTCCAAATATTGTTATTTTTTAGTGTATTATCATCACCCTGTATACACAGGTAAAGTTATTCTATTGTTATAACATGTTTACACTTATCACTTGATTCAGCCCATTGTTAATACTAAGTACTAAGCTAACACGTCATTTATGAAGTGACAATTTCTACCAAAGTATATCTTGCATCTACTAACAAAATTCATACTAAAAAATCACTTTCAGGTATATTTTTTGTAACACCATGTATATAAACATGTAAAATTTTTAAAATACCATATATAAAGCAGAACACTCCGTTTCCCACTTCCCGCCGAATTGAGGCATTGTGTACTGAGTGGCGGAACTAAACGCTGCGCTTTGCCCTGTTACCATACCCAGGAAATGAAACTACTAAACATTTACTTTTCGTGGAGTGGGAATCGAAAGCACAACTTGTCACGTTTACAATCGCACGCTTGTGCCTCTGCGCCACGACAATGAGCACGCAATACCTCAATCCAGCGGAAAGTGGGGAACGGAATTATTGAAAGAGAACGGAGTGTCTTAACACTAGGTTCTCGGGTTCCCTCTGCCTGCTATTCAAAAAATATCACATGTTTGCTCATACATTTTTCGGAGCACCATATATATATCAGAAGTAACGTTAGTCTATTATGATACAATGTTTACTCTTATCACGTCGATTGCTACTGTCAGTAATTAGTGACGATACGTTAATACAGGCACAGTGGTATGTTATACTGATAGTGAGGTCATTGAACTGGCTTTTATACTATGATGGTAAATAACTTTTAACCGATTTTTAAGAAAGAAGTTGTTTATTTTATGTGTTAAACTGGGTGAATTAATTTTTACTAATCTCCGTTGACGCGTTAACAACGCGTTGTCTTTAGCAATGTATGTATATGTCACTTTATATAAACATACATGTCAAACCAAGGTGGTGTGTGTAACATTTATTTTATCTATTTCATATATTTTTTTCTGCACTCCTTCGCTATATAAAATATAGGTGTGCCAAGTTTCATACCCCTCTATCCGCGTAATTTTCGTTAATATGGATACAACAGTAAACTGCACCTCGTTGGTGTCAATAGAAAGCTTTGTATATAAAAATAGACCGGATATTATCAATTATCTTTGAGACTTGCTCGAATTTAATTGTCTCGACAACTTCCGGTGCTATTATTATAATAGTACTAATCTTTTGTGAAATTGGTTAAAATTGGGTCTTTTGAAGTCGATATGGCTCAGTGGAAAGTGTTTGACTGTAAATAGTGGTTGCGTGTTCTTGGGTCCTTATTTGGTAGAGAATTTAGTGTTAATACACTCCCTTTCAACAACTCCTGGAGTGTCTTAACACGTCGGTTCTCAGGTTCCCTCTGCCTACCATACTACATACGGGATTCACCGTGAAGCTGAAAAAATAAATAAAAAAATACACTCCGTTCTCGTATAATTAAAATTATTAGTGTGCCTCTTGAAGCGTTAACAACGCGTTGTCTTTAGCAATGTATATGTAAGTGTTACTTTATATAAATATGGATGGTCAAACCATGGTTGTTTGTGTAACATTTATTTTATATAAACTATAAGTGTACCAAATTTCATGCTCCTCCGTTCGCGTAATTTTCGGAAAAAGGGTTACAAAGTTTTTGCTTCACGTATTAATATACTCGTACATAAGAAAAACTGAAAGCTAATTTTGAATGAAATGCACTAAAAAGTACAATTATTACCAATAACTCAACTATTCGTCCGTTCTTAACTAAATTTGAATGGGATTATATCTAAAGCACTATCACAAACTATGTCATAATATTATATTTCGTGTAATTTTGAGTAATTTAGCCATATTATCTATATTAATATATAGATATTATGACAAGTTAAGATAAAACTTTGTATCCCTTTTTACAAAAATTACGCGGACGACGAAGCATGAAATTTGGCACACTTATAGTTTATATGAAGAAGGAGTGCAGAATGCTAACTTATATAAAATAATACATAAAAAGTATACTAAATTAGCAAAATAAATTTTACACACACCATGGTTTGACGTCCATGTTTATATGAAATGACATATACATTGCTAAAGACAACGCGTTGTTAACGCGTCAACGGGTACACTTGTATATAGAAATTGTTTCAAAAGTGTTTAACGGAGTGTCTTATCACTTTCTTAATGAAATAACATGTACATGTACTTAAATAATAATATTTACAAATGCCGTTCTAGTTAAGGCATGTAGGGGAGGAACGAAAATGATTTATGTGTTCTTCCCCCTTCGTAAAACCTTGTGAGGGTGATATGCCATTATACGTATTGGAATCAACTAACTTTCAATAATTTCCTAATATTTTTTGGCTTATTTTGGGCTTGAATAAGTTGATAACGCCTGCCGTGGCGCAGAGGCACAAGCGTGCGACTGTAAACGTGACAGGTTGTGGGTTCGATTCCACTCCAGGAAATGTTTCATTTCCTGGGTTTGGTAACTAGGCAAAGCGCGTCGTTGAGTTCCGCCACTCAGCACGCAATGCCTCAACTCGGTGAAAAGTGGGCAACGGAGTGCCTTAACACTAGGTTCTTAGGTTCCCTCTGCCTACCCTGCTATATGCGGGATACAGCGTGCAGCTAAAAAAATAAAAAATAAATAAGTTGATACATTGAAAACACATCGAACAAAGTTCCATATCGCGCGTTGCGAAAGAGGGCTAGACGGAAAAAATTAAGACCAAAAGTTGTAACGACACTTTTTACTACAGTTGTAAGCCGTGCGGCGTGCGTGTGTTTCTCTGTCTCTTTCTCTCTCTCTCTCATAGAAAGCAAGCCAGTTATTTTCGTTTCGTGTTTCTATTTCGCATTGAACAGTGTGGTGTCGCGATGATTATTTTTGTTGAGTGTATACAGGTTTTTTGTACGAATTTATTATGTATATAACTTAGTTTCATCCGGGTGTCCCTTGATCATTATTTAAAAAGAAATAGCATTCTGCACTCTTTATCTATATAAATTATTATTGTGCCAAATTTCATGCTCCTTGGTCCGCGTATTCGAAAAAAGGGGTACAAATTTACTTAACGTATTTATATATAGATAATTTTCTGAACTAAGAATCGAACTTACAACCAATAGCTAGCATAAAAATCAATCAAAACCTTTAAAATCAGTTAAAAACAAGCAAGGTGTCGATATCTATACAATAAAATATACACATATATAAGTATAGGCGAGGCGTGTGGGACGGGGGTCGGCAACCGCGAGTGCTACGACCTGAGCACCGCGCTTGCGCGACCCGGCCATCGACCAGGGACACCCGGGACTAGCTACGTCTGTCTGCGAATCTATATGTACTGGATATCTAGGTATAAATCTAGGCATAAACATAGCTATAAAGATTCTGGTTAAGGGCGGTGCCTACGTGATAAGAGACATAGTTGTTAGATAACGGATATGTTAAAACGGAGTGTCTTAACACTAGGTTCTCAGGTTCCTTATATCTATCTTAAAAGAGATAAGTTATTATTTTATGATAAGTTATTATTTCTTTAATATTTAGATATCTTACCATAAATATGGGCATAAATGTAGCTACAGTTAGTTCTAGCTAGGGGCGATGCCTAAGTTTTTGTTTTTATCTTTTTTCTTTAACTTCACGCTGTAACCCGCATATAGCAGGGTATGCAGAGGGAACCTGAGAACCTAGTGTTAAGAAGTGGCAACGGAGTGCCGTTGCCCACT
Organism: Philaethria dido; assembly: GCA_033558755.1. Classification (NCBI taxonomy): domain Eukaryota; kingdom Metazoa; phylum Arthropoda; class Insecta; order Lepidoptera; family Nymphalidae; genus Philaethria; species Philaethria dido. Next base: position 92,254 of record JAKGSA010000007.1, on the reverse strand, counting down.
TTCCACCGAGTTGAGGCACTGCGTGCTGAGTGGCGAAACTTAAAAGTGATAAAAGAAAATTGAATCGGTGAGTGCAGAAACAACGTAAGTCACAAAAAATGCAAAAATTTGTAGTCGATTTAAACTAACTTAGAAAGACAAGATACGTGTTGTTTTTCTCCCTCCTGCAAAATTTGAAAATCCGGACTTTCGTTCTTTCTGCACTCACCGATTCAAGTGTCTTAACACTAGGTTTAAAAAATTAAGTTAAAAATTATTTTATTAAAAATCTAGGCATAAATCTAGGTATAAATATAATTCTGGCTAGAGGCAGTGCCTAAGTAATAAGAGATATAGTCGTTATGTGGGGAATGGAAATGTTAAAACGGAGTGTCTTAACACTAGGTTCTCAGGTTCCCTCTATCTATCTAAAAAAAAGTATGATAAGTTATAGTTTTGAATTAATATTTGTTTTTATGGTATATTTTTCTTCAATATTTGGATAATAGATATATGCCTGTGGCGCAGAAGCACAAGCGTGCGGCTGTAAACACGACCGGTTGTGGGTTCGATTCCTACTCCAGGAAATGTTAAGTTTAGTATTTTCATTTCTTGGGTTTGGTATCAAGGCAAAGCGCGGCGTTGAGTTCCGCCACTTAGCAATGCCTCAAATCGGCGGAAAGTGGGGAACGGAAATGTTAAGAGGACGGAGTGTCTTAACACTAAGTTCTCAGGTTCCCTCTGCCTACCCCGCTATATGTGGGATACAGCATGAAGTTAAAAAAAAGGTACGATATGTAACGTTCCCCTATTCTCTATACCCTCTATTCTCTACTATTCTCTTAAATTTAGATGTTGCCAACACGCAACATCTAAATCAACAGATTGGCGGGACTCAACACTGCGTTTTGGTTTTGCCAATATAGAGAAAATAACATAAATAAATATAATAATTCCCTCGACCGGTAATCGAACCCACAATCGTGTTTACAGTCATACGCCGTCATACTGCCTCTATAGATAACTGTTAAATTTATTATATGTAAATTAAAGATATTGTGGCGCAATTAGGGCGTGTAACAACAATGGATGTCAGTTCGAATCCCACTCGTTTTAATATTCATGATATATATAAATTTACTGAAACTAGTGTCGTTACTAACGACGCGTTGACGCGTTAATAACGCGTTGTCTTTAGTTATGTATATGTCATTTTGTATAAACATGGATGTCGAGCCATGGTAGCGTATGTAACATTTATTTTATTAATTTAATATACTTTTTATGTATTATTTAAAAAAAATAGTAGCATTCTGCACTCATTCTCTATATAAACTATAAGTGTGCCAAGTTTCATGCTCCTCCGTTCACTTAATTTTCGTAAAAAGGGGTCCAAAGTTTTTGCTTCACGTATTTATATATAGATAAAGTATTTAAACATACCATATAAACTTCCCTGGTCTGGTAACATAAAGCGCGGCGTTGAGTTCCGCCAATTAAAATGCAATATTTCGAATTCAGACAGAAAGCAGCCAACGGAGTGTCTTAACACTAGGTGCTCATGACTAACCTATTACGCAGTATAAAGCGTGAAAGCTTATATAGAAAGAAATACATACATACATACATAGCAGGGTAGGCAAAGGGAACCTAGTGTTAATACACTCCGTTCCCCACTTTCCGCCAAATTGAGGCATTGCATGTTGAGTGGCGAAACTCAACGCCGTGCTTTGCCTTGTTACCAAACCCAGGAAATGAAAAATTCCATTTCCTGGAGTGGAAAACGAACCCACAACCTGTCGCGCTTACAGTCGCACGCTTGTGCCTCTGTGCCACGACAGGCATAATACAGAAATATATGTAATATATTAACTTGCTCAAATATAATACATCGAATTATCGATTCAAAGGGATTGAAAGGAATCGAGGACTCAATTTATGGATGAATGAATCCAATTTACCTGAAAAGCATAAAAGACTCTTATGATTTCCATATTAAATATACGAATATTGGAAAATATTATAATTATTTATACATATATATAATCGCTTGAGTTACTAAGTGACTGACAGACAATTACAAGAAACTACTGGACATAAAAAGCTGAATACGGCATGTAGATTTGGAGAGTTTAGGGGAGTCAATAAGAGATAATATTTCGAAATTTATACAAATACAAAAAAAGGGGCCTTTATTTCTCATAGTACATACAAACGAAATCGATATACAGCTTCGCGCTTTGTCCGGAATGAGAGAGAACCTAGTGTAAAGACACTCCGTTCCCCAAGTTCAGGATACATCTAGCTTGAAATAAGCTATAATAAATTCTATGGCTAAATATGCTTGACTTTTACTTTTAAAACCTTTTTTAGCCAAATTTCCTGTATTAATTGGTTAGATATGAACTAAATTCAGCGGAAACTGAAGAACGGAAATCTTAAAAGAACAGAGTGTCGCAACACTATTTTCTCACGTTCAATCTACCCTGCTATGTGCGGGATACATCAAAAAAGGAAGAATATGAACTATAAAGCTATGTCGAAACCTGTCGGATACAGGTTGGTGACGTCCGGTACACTTTAATATAGGTCGTACGTGCTACTGACGGTAACAGGAAGTAGCTTACCGCTAAGAAAATTATATGCCTGACTGCTTTTACCTATGGTTAGAAATAGATAGCTTGACATGACGGTTGGGAATTCAAAATTCTAATCATTTTACATAAAGTAAGATGTTACATGCTTCATTTTTTGAACATCAAATAATTTCCACCGGTTCACTAAATTCAATGCCTCACACCTGAGAAGAACCGGCGCAAGAAACTAAACGGGACAATTTTTTTTTCTCAGTCAATATTTCACGATTATTTTTTTTATCTTCACGCTGTATCCCGCATATAGCAGGGTAGGCAGAGGGAACCAGAGAACCTAGTGTTAAGACACACCGTTCTCTTACAACAATTCCATTCCCCACTTTTCGCTGAATGGAGGCATTGTGTGCTGAGTGGCGGAACTCAACGCCGCGCTTTGCCTTGCTATTTCACAATTATTTATTAGTGAAAAGCATAAGGGAGGAAAAGGGATAAGCTGTCTTAAATTTAAACATGCTTTGACATTGCCTTTAACAATTTTCGTACATTTATAGAAGAGTGCTACCTGTAGCATTTTGTCTTTTATAGCTTCACACTGTATCCCGCATATAGCAGGGTAGGCAGAGGAAACCTGCGAACCTACTGTTAAGAAACTCCGTTCTCTTATCCGTTCTCCACTTTCCGCCGGATTGAGGCATTGCGTGCTGAGTGGCGGAACTCAACGCAGTGCTTTGCCTAAATACAATAACATAATATAAATATATAGTATTTAAGTTACAGAAAACCTTTTTTTTTTTAAATATTAAAGGTTCCTACATTTATCAATCAAAGCGCGGTGTTGTATTTCGCCACTGGAACGGAGTGTCTTAACACTATGTTCTCAGGTTCCCGTCTGCCTATCCTGCTATACACGGGATATAGTGTGAAGCTAAAAAAAATATTATCCAATCTTCTTCGTACTTGAAGAACACTGTTCCAAACAGAAAGCGAGCGTGAATGAAAATAATCTTTTTATAGTACCCCACGAAACGAATAGGGTACTAAAAGTCGCCACACCCTCCCGCCATGGCTAGCGATAGTCGTTTATTTTGTAGTTCTTATCCGACTTTGGTAAAAGAGGTTCTCTTTTCGACTGTATTTTAATTATTTGTCTTAATAAGTTTTTACTGGGTGAACCAGTTTTGATGTGTTTTTTATACTAGTCCCCGTTGACGTGTTAGCAACGCGTTGTCTTTAGTAATGTATATGCCACTTTATATAAACATGAACGTCAAACCATGGTAATTGTGTTATATTTATTTTATTAATTTAATATACTTTTTATGCACTATTTAAAAAAAAAAATTGCATTCTGTACTTCTCTATATAAACTATAAGTGTGCCAAGTTTCATGCTGCTCCGTCTGCGTAATTTTCGTATCTATATATAGATTTTAACAAAGAAAGAAAATCGACTTCAAATGATAAGAACTAAAAGGTAAGGTTATTGTGAATAAATTAAAAAATACTCGTGAGACTTTAACAAAACTTAAATAGGAAATCATCAGAAACACTAGCCACAATCTATCAGACGGAGGTATTTGAAACTTGGCACACTTATAATTTATATAGCGAAGGAGTGCACAATGATAATATCTTTCTAAAACAATGCATAAAAATATACTAAATTAATAAAATAAATATTACACACACTACCATAATTTGACATACATATTTATATAAAGACATATAGGCAACGCGTTATTAACGCGTTAGTGGGGACACTAGTAATAATTATTATACAAAGCCGCTATTGATAACGATTGATTGTCTCAAACGTTGAGGGTTCGATTCCCACTCGGGGTATTATTATCTTTATACTAGTAATACACTGACATGAAAAATACATGTTACATTTCTTCGCTCTAGTAGAAAAACCGCGGCGTTGAGTTACGCATTTCAATTAAATTTAAGCAAAAGTGAAAACCGGAGTGTCTCAACACTGTCTAGTGCGGTGTTTTAAATATGCGTTTTAATTCTACCTGGCATTCTGCTCATACTAGTTCTCATTGGAAACCCTCTTATGACGATGGAAGTGGGTCAGGCCAGCTCAGCCTATTCATTATAATAAATTATTTATATATACTTTTTTATATTACTGTGAAAATAGTTAAGAAAATATATTTTAATAGTTATACGCCTGTCGTGGCGTAGAGCCACAAGTGTGCGACTAAGCGCGATAGGTTGTAGGTTCGATTCCCACTCCTGGAAATGAAAATTCTTAATAACATTTAGTAGTTATTTTCATTTTCTGGGTCTGGTAACAAGGCAAAGCGCGGCGTTGAGTTCCGCCAGTCAGCACATAATGTCTCCATCCGGCGGGAAGTGGGGAACACTAAGGGAGGAAATTTATTCCTTTGTCAATGTTCGAAAACATGGGATTTTCGAATTTATAGTCTAAACCTGACAATCTAGTATTAACACATTCGTCTGGCTATTTTTCTACGTTTCTAATTCTGATTACGGTAAATATAATGAAATTCTAAAGCTGGTTGCCGCAAACTTGTATCGTCAAGGGGAGGATAAAAACTATAAAATTTACATACATACATACGTAGCTTCACGCTGTATCCCGCGTATAGCAGGGTAGGCAAAGGGAACCTGAGAACCTAGTGTTAAAACTCTCCGTTCCCCTTTTTCCGCCGAATTGAGGCATTGCGTGCTGAGTGTCGGATCTCAACGCCGCGCCTTGCCTTGTTACCAAACCCAGAAAATGAAAAATCCATTTCCTGGAGTGGGAATCGAACCCACAACCTGCCCGTTTACAATCGCACGCTTGAGCCTCTGCGCCACGACGGGCGTTGTTGTTAAAAATATAATATAAAAATTTGTAATGACGTGTTTTCACGTCAACGTCAATTAGCAATAGAATGTTTAAATGACGTGAATACACGTCAGCGGTCTCGAATGTGTTAAGACACTTCACATATTCTTTAGGTTATTGATATTAAAATTTTGTATACCATACTAACAGTATAAAAACTACTTCATTATAAAATTTAAAATTCAAACGAATCAAATCTAATTTATATTTGAAATGTAAAGGATACTTATAACTGTATTTTGAACGATTATTTGTGGATAGAAAAAATGTTAGCTTTCCAATGAGAACCGGTATCGCAGGACATTAGTACGTGGGACGCTATTCAAAGTTGCTTCAATCTATACTTGGAATTATTATTATTTTATTATATATTTTAGTGTCCTCGTTGACGCGTTAACAACGCGTTGTCTTTAGCAATATATATGTTTCTTTATATAAACATGGATTTCAAACCATGGTAGTGTGTAACATTTATTTTGTTCATTTAATATACTTTTTATGCATTATTTTAAAAAAATGTTAGCATTCTGCATTTCTTCTGTATATAAACTATAAGTGTACCAAGTTTCATGCTCCTCCGTCCGCGAAATGAGGTGTCCAAAGTTTTTGCTTCACGTATTTATATATAGATATATATATTTCGATGGGAAGAGGTGAACGGAGTGTTTGGACACTAGCTTCTCTCTAATAATGTAATGCGAGTTAAAGAGTGAAACTTCTTTATATAAAATTCAAATAATGTGTTTTTTTTTTCATTTAAACTTGTTGAACGGAGTGTCTTAACACTAGGTTCTTTTAAACGCGGTTATGTAATAAAAATAATATTTTAAGAAACTATAAATAGTTATGTGTTAGCATTAAATGCACTAAAAAGTAAATTTATTACGTATAACTCAAAAACTCGTCAGATCTTAGCTAAATTTAAATGGTTTAACGTTAAAAGCACTAGCTATCATATAAAAAAAGAATCATCAAAATTGGTTTATCCAGTAAAAAGTTATGCAGAAACACACAAAAAAAAACCAGTCGAATTGAGAACCTCGTTTTTTCGAAATCGGTATTAAGGAGCTTTATAATGTACCAATTAGGTGGTAATCGGGACTTAAAACGAGTTTAGGTTTGGAATTCTTCTTAGTAACGTGTTTGGAGGCCATCGTGGCTCAGTGGACAGCGTCTGTAAACGCGACAGATTGTAGGGTCGATTCCCAGTCGAGAGAATGATTTTTTTTCTAGCTTCACGCTGTATACCGCATATAGCAGGGTAGGCAGAGGGAACCTGAGAACCTAGTGTTAAGACACTCCGTTCCCCACTTTCGGTCGAATTGAGGCATTGCGTGCTGAGTGGCGGAACTTAACGCCGCGCTTTGCCTTGTCACCAAACCCAGGAACTGAAAATAGTAAATTATTTCATTATATTACATTAGAATGATTATATTTAAATTATTTTCATTTTATCACTCTGATAGAAAGCAAGTAAGTTTCGTCACTTACGCAGTGGTGTCTCGAATTTAGACAGAATGTCTAGTGTCTTGACATTAGGCTCTTTCTGAATATCCTGCTATGCGGGATAAAGTGAGAAGCTGCTTTTTTAATATGTATTTTAAAGTATTGATAATTTTATCTAAAAAACAAGTTTGTATATTTGTTTAGTATTTAAATTACAATTAATATTGCTATTTTTTACTGTTATTCCATTTTGTAACGAAATTCGTATTAGACGAAATAGAATTTGTAACTCATAGGGCGAATAAATAACTAAATAGATAAATTTCAAAGCAAAGCGCGGCGTTGAGTTCCGTCACGCACGCAACGCCTCAACCCGGCGGGAAGTGGGGAACGGAAACGTTGAAAGAGAACGGAGTGTCTTAACACTGGGTTCTCAGGTTCTCTCTGCCTACCCTGCAACATGCGGGATACAGGCGTCAAGCTAAAAAAACACTCCCTTGAGTGCTAATGAACCCACAAACAAGTCGTGCTTAACAGTGCCACTGCGCCTAGACGGTGTGGAAATAATCAATATCGACTAAGATATATGATTTTTTGATAAATGAAAATATTTCTACATTAATAATAAAAATTAAATATTCATAATATCTAAAAAAAAGTAGTTGCTAACAAACATTTAGTGTATTTCCTGTGTCGATTATCGTATATCTCAACGGTATACCACTTATCACAGTTTTGTGTACACAGTCGTTCTAGTCCAGGGGTTCGTAACCCAGGGCCTTAGGCTTAGTAATTATGAGACCCGTTTTTTTTAGCTTCACGCTGTATCCCGCACATAGCAGGATAGGCAGAGGGAACCTGAGAACCTAGTGTTAAGACATTTCGTTTTTTTTTTAAGATTTTCAATAACCATTTTTCGCCGAAATAAGTGCTGAGTGGTGGAATCAACGTTTTTTTCTTTAGTAACAAGGCAAAGCGTGACGTTTTATTTGTATTATATATTCTCTTGCTATTAAATTTTAGCGAATATTTTTTTGTAACTTATAGTTTATAATGTAAATACAATTTTAAATACCCCAAAAAGCAAAAAATAGGATAGGCCCACGATAAAAGGTTGCTCACCCCTGCCCCAGATAATCATAGGGAAGGGTCGGGGGAGGACGGTGGTAGGGGCAGGAGGGTAGTCCGGGCGACGAACTCCGTTCAAATCGATACAGCTGCCGGCACCCCGCCCAGATCTTACCCCGTTGCCATGGTTACCAGACGAGAGCAGAGAACTGTGCGCACACGTATACATTTACACTCACACATGTATAGGTGTATTATTCGTGTTACACACACATATAGAGTGTTATTCGTGTGTATATAGTGTACAGTGTGACGCACACATGCAAAGATAAGACCGTTAAGCTAGTTGTTTACCTGTGGGTTGCAGATTTACGACTTTCATATTGCTTCCCGTCCTGTTTTTTTGTTGGTTTTTTATGGCGCGGTTTCAGTGTAGCTTTATGAGTTACTTATGAGGTTTATTTTTTTTTCGTTATGCAAATTTGCTATATTAGCTACAATTGGTAGCTTGTAATTTTATTATTATAATAGGTACATAAGATTACATCAAATAACCTACTTAAAATAAAAAAATATTCAACAATTATTACGAATAACTCAAAAACCATCAAATTCGGCTTTATATAATAAGTAACAGTATTAGAAATAACAGAAGAAGTACTCTTTAAATCTTCACTAAATTTAATTGGGATCACATCAGAAGCACTAGCTTTTTTGAAATAATAATTATCAGAAATGATCACCCAGTAAAGATATTTTTTATAGCTTCACGCTGTATCCCGCATATAGCAGGGTAGACAGAGGGAACCTGGGAACGTAATGCTAAGACACTCCGTTCTCCACTTTCTACCGAGTTGAGGCATTGCATGCTGAGTGGCGGTCCTCAACGCAAGTTATGCTATAATATATTAAAAAAATACAATCGAATTGAAAACTTCTTCCTTTTTTAAAAATCAGTTAAAATATGTACATAGAATAAACATAACATTGGATAAATATTAAATAACTTCACGCTGTATCCCGCACATAGTAGGGTAGGCAGAGGGAACCTGAGAACCTAGTGTTAAGACACTCCGTTCTTTTAAAACAATTCCGTTCCCCACTTTCCGCCGAATTTGGATAAATATAATAGCTAAAATGGGTATTTTTTGAAATGATCATTGGATCATTTCATACGAAATTGTTGAAAGAAAATGGAGTGTTTTAACACTAGGTTCTAACTAGGTTCTCAGGTTCCCTCTGCCTACCCTGCTATATGCGGAATACAGCGTGGAGCTAAAAAAAATCATTTCGTAATCATTAGCTTATGAAATTATCAAAGGATAATTTTAAAAATTACCTTTGTCCTTTAAAAGGTACGCAATAATATTAAGTAATTATTTAGTAAAGTGGAATTTTATTAAAAACATATATTAAAAACAATTTTATATTCTCTCCGTTATCATTCTATTTCTCCGTTCTACTTAAAAAAAATAAAAGAATGAAAATATAAAAACGGAGTGTCTTAACACTAAATTGTCTACTATGCGTGATAGAGCGTGAAGTTATTCAAATTATTTATTTTATAGCTTCACGCTGTATCCCGCACATAGCAGGGTAGGCAGAGGTTACCTGAGTACCTAGTGTTAAAACACTCCGTTCTCTTAACATTATCGTTCCCCACTTCAAAAAATCATAATTTTATTGTCAGTATGAGATTTCGCTCTGACCATATATGGAAATGCACGTCGAAACTCCGCCCCCTCCTCTTTGCCCGGGCAAACCTACGCGATCATTTACCAGTACTAAGTTAATAAATAAATTTCTGTTTTGAATATCTGTTGGTTGTCACGTGGTCTTGCGGCGTTAAGCTCTGTGAGGATAAGCTAATGATATTGTTAGATAGTTGAAGTAACGGAAATCAACTCTGTGTGTCTTAGAGACAAGTGAAGATATTTCAATTGTTATCATTCCTTCAAATTGGATTGAACCTAGAACGTTTTGATGTATGTTTAAAATGATAAATATCAAGCGTGTATAGGTTGATATGTCGACTTTTTGTATAATAAAAGGCTTTGTTTCTTTATCGTCTAAATAACTGACTAAATGGAAACGTAAACAAATCAAATACTTTGACATAAAAATATATTTTATTAGATTAAATTCAAACATAAAAACGACTATCTGAAACTACCTGTATGTATTATTAAGTATGATTTATTAACTTATTCACGCCTGTCACAAAATAGGTACTCAGAAGCAAATTTCTTAAAGAAAACTGTACTCTAGTACAAATGTATTGTAAAAAATTAAACTGGCTACCATCGCATAAATCCAAATTCCACAGTACCATAATAGCGTGCATATATTGATTGATATACGAGAACGTTGCTTCCAGCAGATAGTGGGCACAGCCAGAGCGAGCTCACTGCGCATGCCCGGCCCGGGAGCCTGTTGCTACCCAGATAAAACACCTCTTATATCAATATGAAGGCTTTCGTGGCGCAAAGGCGTGCGACTGTAAATGCTACAGGTTGTGGGTTCGATTCTCACTCCAGGAAATGAAACTATTATTTTTTTTTTAACTTCACGCTGTAACCCGCATATAGCAGGGTTCGCAGAGGGAACCAGAGAACCTAGTGTTAAGACACTCCATTCTCTTTCAACAATTCCGTTCCCCACTTTTCGCCGAATTAAGGCATTGCGTGTTGAGTGGCGGAACTCAACGCCGCGCTTTGCCTTGTTACCAAACCCAAGAAATTTACTAAATTTTACATTTCCTGGAGTGGGAATCGAACCCACAAGCTGTCGCGTTTACAGTCGCACGCTTGTGCCATTGCGCCACGACAAGCGTTAAATATTAAGTAATATTTAGTATTTTCATTTTTGGCTTGGGAACAAGGCAAAGCGCGGCGTTGATTTCCGACACTTACACGCGATAACTCGATTGAATGAAAGTCAACAAGTGGAACTCAACGCCGTGGGTATAAAATAAATATCATAATTTGCCTAGCGGGAATCGAATCCACAACAAAAGCTACTCGCATCAATATTCAGTGTACAATCTTTTTTGATTATTGTTACTAATTTAAGATTTTCAATTATAGTTTTATTTCAATCTTTTTTTAGCTTCAGCTTGTATCCCGCATATAATAGGATAGGCAGAAGGAAGCTGAGAACCTAGTGTTGAGACACTCCTTTCCCCAGTTTCCACCAAATTGAAGCATTGCCACTTTGCCTTGTTACCAAACCCAGCAAATGAAATTACTAAACTTTTACATTTCCTGGAGGGGGAATCGAACCCACAACCACTCGCGTTTACAGTCGCACGCTTGTGCCTCTGCGCCACGACAGGCGTATTTCAATCTTAAAATAGATAATTCACTTAAAGTTCTTAGAAGGATGCTTATAAAAAGCTTTGAAAGATAATAAAGTTTTAAACGGAAAGTATAAAATTAATCTTGAAGAAAATCGCCCAAGTTATAATAGAGTTACTTGAAGTGGGTATTTCTTGAGAAATAAATTTATCATAGTACTTAAACTCATTCGTAGTAGTTGGAAGAGAGAATTACATAATACTATTATATAGAGAGGACATAGTGTCCAGACACTCGTTTCTCCGCTTTCTTTAGTGTTTTAGTGATGCAACTCATCGCATAGAAAGTCAATATATTATAAAGTTCTTTATCTATATATAAATACGTGGAGCAATAACTTTGGACCCCTTTTTACGAAAATTACGCGGATGGAGGAGCATGAAATTTGGCACACTTATAGTTTATATAGAAGAGTGCAGATGCTAACATTTTTTTTTAAATAATGCATAAAAAGTATATTAAATAAAATAAATATTACACACACTACCATGGTTTGATATCTATGTTTATTTTACGTGAGATATACATACATTGCTAAATACAACGCGTTGTTAACACGTCAGCGGGGACAGTAGTGTGATGTTAATAATTGAGAATTTTTTAGTGTATTCAGTGACTGTGGGTTCAGTTCGCCGCTTGAGCTTATGTGTAAAATGTAGGTGTCTTGCCTTAAAGTTAGTAACGCGTTCCCGTTCCCTACTTTCCGGTGGAATTTAGGGAACGGAAATCTTAAGAGAACGGAGTGTCGTAACACTAGGTTCTCAGGTCTTCCCTCTGCGTACCCTGCTATATGTGAAAACAGCGTGAAGCTAAAAAAAAGAAACAAAAAAAAACCATTAAATATTTTTTTCAGCAAGCGTATAGGAAGCTCATCTATTATAGAACTTTAGTATTGTAATACTACTACTTCGTTTCCATGGACTATAAAATCTGAAATTCCAGTTTCTTCCCATTTTCATAGTAATTGGAATGGAAATCCTCTCTTAATGACTCCCCTACACTCCCTTACACTCCCCAAGAAGCCTTTAGCGTTCCTTGGTCAATAGTTTCGCCTGTACGTTATCTATCAGTCTCTAAGTAAAGCAAGCGTTTTATTATACTTTATTACCACGAAACTATGGCAAAGAAAGTCATGCGAAATGTCTCATTCTTTTGTGTTTCTAATAACCGAGTGTCAATGGCAACGGTGAGAAGCTTCTGCGGAATTCGTAATAAAAGCCGACTGTACTGTACTGCGAATATTTTATAGTTCAACTATTTATAAATGAAATTCTTTGTTTGAGTTATTTAATTTTTTACTTGTACTGGGCAGAATTTGTGTTGTTTTTCGCTTTGGTATGATAAAATGAGTTGGTTGGACACTTAACATGTCGTATCTTTAGAATTTTTTTTTTATCTTCACGCTGTATCCCGCATATAGCGGGGTAGGCAGAGGGAACCTGAGAACCTAGTGTTAAGACACTCCGTTCTCTTACAACAATTCCGGTCCCCACTTTCCGCCGAATGGAGGCATAGTGACCTATTTTAAAAAATCATATTTTCGGAAAACGTCAAATAGAGATTTGTACATTTAACTTCTTTGAAAAGAAATGTTTTTTTTTTATAATTTTATTTTAATGTACATTCTTATTTTAATCAAAGTCGATAAAGATCTTTGTATTAGGTCGTTTTGTGGCAAATAATTAAAATCACGATTATTTTGTGTGGAAGTGGTATTGGAATTTAATTGAGTTTATTTCGGGTGGAAGTGGAGAGTAGAGTGTCGTGACACTAGGTTCTCTCTGACTACATCAATTTGCGGGAAAATTCCCTCAACAAGGAATTGAATCCAAAACTAATCATGTTTAAGATCACACATTGTTTTACTGCGTTGCGATGGACTTGAGGCGTCCATATGACACGGTTCCCACCAGCTTGACTAACATTTTAAAGTACAAGTATGAGACCTACAAAAAAAAGGTCGCTAGAAAAATGTGGAGCTCAAATTGTTTCCACCTTCACATCCTATACCGGCATCTTCAAAAATTACCGACTTCCATAAATATATACCGGTTTCTCTAAATTTATCGGCTTGCCTAAGTAAAATTTTCACCCTTCGCCACGGATACATACAATATATATACTAAAAATATTTCTATTATATAAATCTTTATCTAACATTTTTCAAGTTTCAAAGAACATATAGTAATGTTTAATCAATTTTCCTTCTAGAACGTCGACCACAAAGCCAAGTTCCGCTCCAAAAAGGGGCAGCTTCCTTTCGTCGAGCTGAACGGCGAGGAGATAGCAGACAGCGCGTTTATCATCAAAGAACTATCCGAGAAGTACGACAAGGACTTGGATGCTGGTAAGTTGTTATACATATACTAGCTGTTACCCGGCTTCGCTCGTTGTCGATGGCAGTCCAAGAGAAGAAATTGCTTAGACCATGGATTCACGGTGCGGGGATGCCCATCGTGTTGCAGAGAGAGGGATTTGGGACTTAAAACCCAAGTGTAGGCTTAAAAAGCGGGCCCCTTTAAAAAGCGCATTAACGTTCACCTCCACTTTCTGAGCCCCTCTCTCTCTATCTAACCAACATAACAAGAAACATATTGTAGTGTATAGTGCGTATTTATATGCGATCATTCTTAGACTTTGAAGTAGCGCTTGAAAATATTATAATAAAGAATGATGTCTGGCAAAATATTTCTTTTAATTGTCTCTTATGTCCTTTTTAATACGTCTAAGAATATATGTATGAAGTTTTATAATAATTGGTTAAGCAGTTTTGACGTTTACTATTCACATTTATTTTATTAGTAGGGATAATATTATTACGTAAAGAAAAATCTTTGGATTCTTTAGTAAAATTAGGCGGACAGAGGAGTATGAAAATTAGGATACATATGTGTATGGACAAGTGCAGATAACCAGTATTAATTGATTGAGTGACTGCCAGACAACGTACTCGCGAAACTACTGGACACAGAAAGCTGGGATTTGACATGTACACTCCTTGGGGAGTGTAGGGGAGCACTAAGAGAGGAGTTCCTCTTAATTCCCACAAAACCGGGGATTAAAAGTTTTATATACCATACAAACAAAGTCGAGGGATACAGCTAATAGTATGAAATAGAAAGCCATTTCTAAATTTGATAGTAGTTTCATTTTTGTCGTGTGTGAACTTCACATACATAATTTTTTTATAATGTGCATATAAAAAAATACATATATTTTAATTTTTACCCTCTAATTGGATCATGTGAAGCGTTCAGTATCATCAATTAGCATAGAAACTAAAGACTGTTCATTATAATTTTAACTAGTTGCACCCCGTGACTTTGTCTGCGAGGGCTATATAGCCTAACATAAATACCGTTTTCATAGAAATTTTCGTAGATATTTCAAGAAATCCTCTCTCAGTACACCCCAACACTCCCCAAGGAGTATACGTGCCAAATTTCAGCTTTATATGTCCAGTAGTTTCGCGTGTACGTTATCTGTCAGTCACTAAGTGACGTATTTTAAATATACTAGTGTCCCCGTTGACGCGTTAATAACGCGTTGTCTTTAGCAATGTATATGCCACTTCATATAAACATAGATGTCAAACCATGGTAGTGTGTGTAATATTTATTTTGTTAATTTAATATACTTTTTATTCCAAGTGTGTCAAGTTTCATGCTTCTCCGTCCGCGTAATTTTCGTAAAAAGGGGTCCAAAGTTTTTGCTTCATGTATTTATATATAGATAAAACGTAACTACAGCGATTAAAGTAATTTCAGAGTTAAGTATAAAGCTTTACAAGTGAATGAATGTAAAAGGTTTTTATATCACTTCCCCTTTGACTTTCAAAGTATCTTTTCTGATCTTCATATTTCGCTTTGAGTTTTATAATTGAGAATTAGTTTTAACCGACTTTACAAAAAGATGGGTAAATTGATTATGTTTTTTATGTGTTTTACCTCATAATTCTTTACTGGGTCAACCTATTTTGATGATTCTTTTAGCATATGATAGCTTGTGCTTCTGATATGGTCGCGTTTAAATTTAATTAAGATCTGGCGAGTAGTTTTTGAGTTATTCGTAATTTTTACTTTTTAGTACATTTTATTTGAAGTCAATTCCTTTTATGCCAAAGTTTTAATTTATTCATCATCTGGCACGTTCGAGGTGCCATAATTCAAGCCATAATTAAACTATTAGTAATAAGTATGTATATATACATACATTGTATGTTATTGGTAAATATGTAAAAAATATATTTAGATCTTTTAAAAGAACTCATTATTAGTAATTTAGGCATAAATTGCATATTATTTATATTTATTATCAAACATACCAAAACGTTTTTTTCAAAATAAGTAAAAAATGAAGAACTTCGCCTAAACACTAAGCACTAAGTTACCAAATAGAGAAAAAACGTAAGAATAAACTACATAAACAAATCTGGGCTAAATTCATATGACCTGTTTTAAATATAATCAATGGCTTTCTAGGCTACGAACTAGCTAGCTAGCTGGAACGACCGGGCGACCCGAAATCCCAGTTCAACCATGTGGGTTGACGCGCATGTGCGCTCAATGCATCCCATCTAACTTGTGATAAAACATTCCGCTATGCGTCTCTCACAGGTCTGACGCCCGACCAGCGCGTAGTGACTCACGCGATGGTGTCCATGATAGAGAATCATCTCTCCTGGGTTATCCTCTGGTGGCGCGCCAAGTACCCGGAGAGTGTCATCAAGGGTTACCAAGTGAATCTGCAGAATGCACTCAATACCCGTCTGCCCAACCCCATCCTGAACTTCTGCTACAAATTCACGTCTGGACGTAAGGTAAGGATTTTTTTTTTATTTGTAGTCTATTTCCGGTGGAAGCGCGCCCACGTCGGGCGTCACCGGTAGAAACAATAACATCGTAAAAATAACCGTTCAAGCGTTCATTGATAAGTTTCTGAGGGTGGTTTAGGTTATTACTTTTTTGTTAGCTTCACGCTGTATCCCGCATATAGCAGGGCAGGCAGAGGGTACCTGACAACCTAGTGTTAAGACACTCCGTGAAAGTGGGGAACTTTGATTTGATGTGAATACTAATTTTTAATTTTGTTCTAATAACTTTTTAGACTTTGTCTTTGTTTAACGTTGTGTCATCTGTTATTTTGCCGTCTCAAAATAGAATACTTGATGATTGTTTGCTGCCTGCTATCTTAATCAAATCTCATAGTCATGTTAAGATAAATATTAGTTATACACAAAGTCATACATATCGATTTGTTAGTACTTTTCGTCTAGATGTATGCTGTCTTTCATATGACATCCCAATATGGCGCCCATTCCGCCATTTTAAATCGATTCCGCCATTTTGCGAGTTCATCGAACACCGCCTACTTTGTCTGGTATAGAAATTTTTATTATTGGTGCATCTCCCCATGCAGCGGGAGGGGGCAGGGAGGGGCCCTCCCTGCAGGTTCGACGTTCTCTGTAGCGCAACTAGTGCACCACGCATCTCATCCCCCTTCCACCCTCCTCCCACGCCGCTGCAGTCGCCATATTGCTGCCAGGAGTAGTTAAATATCCAGGCACCTGTTGAACTTCACCTAGTTGATGGCTGGCTGTGATAGTGGAAGCAACATTGCAGTGCTTAAATAAACTATAACGATTAGATACCTGTATCAGTGCACCTGTGCACTGGGTTAGGCAATCGTCACGTTTAACTGAAAATTTTAGGTAATTTGCTTTCTTTCAAAATATTTTAATTCCATTTTTTTTTAAATCCGGTATTCTTTGTTTGTGATGTAACTTAAATTTGATTTTGGTTTTAGGGTATGAAGAAAGCGAAAGCCCACGGTATCGGTGTGCATAGCCAGGAAGAGATCATCGAGTTCGGTAAAAACGATCTTCGCGTGCTCTCTGACCTGCTCTCCGATAAGCCGTTCTTCTTCGGAGATGAGCCAACTCTTGTAAGTATTTTTTTTTGTTATAAGACTCTTTTCTCTATTTTAGGTGTCTTGGCGAGAGTCTCTGTCTTCAGAAAAGGTAAGTGCCTAGCTCCCCCTGTTTAGTGGCAAAAGCTGAAGGCGTTGGCGAACCAGAAAAAGCGAAGCTGCAATTTTTTTAATTCTAATTATATATATATATATTTATATATATATATATATATATATCATGTAAATAATAATAGCTATACGCACTTGTAAATGTACGATTTCCGGTATTGTTTTTAATTGAAACCACAATTAAAGTTAACTTTTTCATTGATTAAGTTAATTCTCGAAGTTCTTATCGTAATCAATTAATACCGGAAGTAAGTGAAGTTCCTAAGAAGTTTCTTTGTTTGTACCACGATATTCATTGATGCAACTTTGCGGCGAGCTCGAGGGTGGCAAGGGTGACGCGGGGTCGCAGGGGGGTAGAGTGCGATAACCGATCTCCCTTATCAGGTTAAAAATAGACCCAGGCATTCACCAGACCACCGCTATTATCTATATATACTCGTACTTTGTTAGGACAGAGCTTTACTTAAATAGTCTTTCGCTAAGCTTCAAATATGAAAATCGATAATCGTCCCGTTAATATTTTATTCGGTAAATCGGAACACGCGAGTATATGAGTCATATGTGAAAACCGATGTTAAAATCGATATTACCTTAAATGTCAACTCGCCTTACGATTAAAGTTACAGACAATCAAATTTTTACCTAATAAGGACATTATTTCAAAAGTCTTTGTCAATTCGATTATTATTTTTTTGAATTTAATTACATTATGATATAAAATAAATCAAAAATGTATTTCCATGCATTGCGTAATTAATAGTTACGCAATTCATGTGTTATTTTTATAATAAGTTATTTTTATGTGAATATATTTGAATCCGACATTTATAACTCCAAGATTATTAAATAACTTAAAAAATCATTTAAAATCATCAAATAATCATAAAATACATATAAATATCTGTCTATATCTATATGTAACACGGTCATCGATTTTCGAGTGGGTGGGGCAGCTAGCTCACCTCTCGCCCGGGGATGGCCTAGGTCATGACCTCCCACCCAGGATACCTCTCCCTACACCCTATGAAACCTATCTAAATAGAACTGTAGCTCGACGCGAACCCAGATTTATTGATTTACATCTGGTACACTGGCTGTTATTTAGTATCAACATTGGTCGGACATGTTAGTTTGTTTAATGGTTGATCAGATTTTGGTTCTTGTTCGGCTTTTGTTTTGTTTATCTGGTTTTTTTTTTAATTTCGTATTGGTTTTTTAAAATATTTTTGGCGTGACTTACCAGTAAATTCGGATGGTTTGGCAAATGGCATGACGCTCTGATGCCATCTTGCCTTGTGTAAACGTCTTTTTTTAGAGGTCGGTTCAAAGTAATTAATAAAATTTGAATCAGTAATATTGTCATTAATTATAAATTCGTTAGTTCATTTGAATTTACCACATGTTGGTTGGTGTCAATTTTTTTTATTCGAATATAGTATAGATTGAGTCTTTGAAAATTTAATATAAAATTATTACCTCATTAAAAAAAGTTTTAGAGAACCCAGATCCATAATCAGCTCAAGTAAACAGAGTTAGTTTTAAATTTTTAATATATTTTTTTAAAAAAAATATTTTAGCTTATATCTTATATCTTTATAAAAAAAAATTCTATACACTCACAACTGACTTATATACAAAAAATAATTATCAATTTTTAACCAACCACACCTTCCACCACCAACAGCTGGACGTGGTTGCGTTCGCGAACCTCGCTCAACTCCACTTCATCGATAAAGAAGTGCAGCATGCACTGCGTGATGCGCTAAACGACTCGTTCCCGAACCTGGTGGGCCTCGTGTCGCGCCTCAAGGAGCGCGCCTTCCCCGACTGGGAGGAGATCTGCGCACCGGAAGTGCCACCGCCACCAGCCAAGAAGGAGAAAGAGATCAAGGAGGGCACCGGTCCCAACGAGAAGCAGCCGCTACCTGATGAACCTGAAAAGGGAAAGGTATGTAGTATTTAAATTTAGATCATTTTTCGTTCTCATGTGCCCGACGGAGTGTCTTGACACTAGGTTCTCTATGACCACCTTGCTTTGTGGGAAAAATGGTGAAGCTGAAAAAAATGTAGAATAGAATAGAATAGAAAAGTCTTTTTTGCACACAAGAAAAAAAATACAAGAAAAAACAGGAAACAATAATATCTAGTATCTTTATGCAAAGGCGGTCTTGTTGCTTCAAACAATCAGTATTGGAACAAATGCAAAGATGAGAAAGAAAGACAAATGTAATAACCGTTTGTCTTGTTATTGAATTATGGTAATTCAATTTTGAATACAAATTGTCATGGTTCTAATTCTAATTTAAATTGCAGGGTGACGAAAAAGAGAAGGAGTTAGAAAAAGAACCGGAAGAGAAGGAAAAGGAGAAAGAGAAGGAGAAGGAAAAAGAGAAGGAGAAGGAGAAAGAGAAGGAGAAGTAAATTTAGGGTGGTCGTTTATTCCCACTATCATTACTTACACAAGTTGGTACATTTAAGAGTCAGACTCGTTATTACAATCTGTATATTGTAAGCGTAAATCCATTTGTCTTTCCCGTATTATCATTTGGAGACGCGAGTCCGTTATTATTATGAATTGCGCTTTCATTTGAGCCGGCGACGACAAGTGACCACAATTACTAACTTAAAGCCACTGATATATTGGAATAATTTCAAATATCACTTCCACCGGTTTCAAATCACTTGTTCGACGGCTCTTTCTTATATAAATTAATTCGCTTTATTGTCATTGGTTGGTGTTTTCCAAATTGAATTGTATTTATGCTTAACGCTTATAGTTATCAATTATGTAATAATTATATTGCTTTGTCCACTTATTTTGGTGATTAAATAATAGAATTAAATCAATTGTTAAGGTACTTACAGGTGTAGGTAAACACTTAATCAAATATTGTAGGGTATATCTATTGTAAGTTCATTATCCGCATGTATCTGCATCTGTCTCATCACGGATTGTAGCCATCAGGGACACGACTCCCGTCTATCACTAGCTTAACTTATTTATGAGAATATATATACTCAATTTGTTTAATATTGTACTAAAGTAAACATTTCAATCGGACAGTTAGTTGTGACGTTATATTTAACTGCGATTAGTGTGATTGATACCAAAAATTGGCTCACTATTGGATAAAAGTGGTGTGTATCATTAAAGTGCGAAAGATACCGCCGGCGTGAGTTTATACTGTTTTGAGATTCTTGTACTCTATTGGTTTTTACAAAAAAATTAAATTTACAATTTACAAATTTTTGATAAAAAAAGAAAAATCGAAAACGCCTGGAAGACTGTTTTTTCATGTTATTGTGTACTCATAGTCGGTAACATTTTGATATTGTATTAATTGTTAAGGTTAAGCTGTATCGGAGTTTGATAATTATGTCGTCCTTATATATGCATTATCGCCGTCGTCGCGCCTCCAGCGAACCCCCCGCGGAACTTTTCCACTCCCCCTTCCCCATACACCTGGTGGACCCCCCGGGGCCCCTCGACACCCACTTTATGCGCGAGGGCTTGCCCCACGTGCTGCACGTAGAGGTGGCGGAACCCTCGGGCGGGCACGCGCACGGGCAGGGGCAGGTGCTGCACCTGCACTACCACTATGACCCGACTCCACCCGCGCCGCCCGCCCCGCGCCCTCATCTCCACACCCTGCACACCGTGCACCTCATCAACAACACCATCGTAACCATCCTGGTGCTCCTCATTATCGTCATGGTATTCACCACCATCGTCAAAGTCGTACCTTTCTTCATCAAATTCGGAAGACATTTGTAAATCTTCTGCTTCAACTCGGTACATATACATGTCTAACGGTAAGTATCAATTAATATCACGATATATCGAATGAAATATTATATAATAATATAATCATCACTGAAACAGGCTTAACATGTAAAATATTATGTAGATAATGATAGAGGTCCCCGTTTTCGATCTTTTCCCATTTTTACCTTATCAGTAAACGCGTTCTGGAGCCTCTTCTGTCCAAGAAGAGGAACGGTCTGGTTTGCTTACGAACCCGCCTCGCGCGGGCTGAGAGTGTTTGACATACAGGACATAGAAGCATACACGATCCCACGTGGTACACACGTTTATTGATAAGGTCCTTTAGTTGGAGCAGTCGTCAGACCTGTATAGCAGTTTCGGGGTGTAGAAACGTTTTCACCGACGTCCAACGTCCAGTTTGGACGCCGGCTTGAAATAACTGTCTTGATTACATAGGATCTGCAGTTCAGAGGCGGCGTTGCAAACTTTGGTCTCGGGCGACTCTTTACGTTGTTGTATCCTCGCAGCGGGGTATTTGACATTGTTGGGTTCTCTTGGTCACTTACAGTCGCGTGAAGTCGCATCGTCGCAGTCGATGCCATCCTGGTTACTTCAACGCCGTGCATTCGAGAGTGGCGTACTCGACAGTATTGTCAGTCGTCAGTCAAATGCCCCCCACGTCTGAGACTACGATCGCGGTCCTGGTCTCGCGCTTCGTCCCCGTCCCAGTAGATGCGGTCGTTCGCTAGGTGCGACTCAGTAGTTCCACATCTAATCTTGAACCTTTATAATTAATCTTAGGATAGTAGAATAATGTATATTTGACCGATGATCAATGATGTTCACAAAGAGTAGATATCATAATAAGTGAACTCGAGACGCCGACACGAGCGCGGTTCACTAAATGATATTAGATATAGGTGGTAGCGTAAAGTAGATAGCCGCGGCCGTCCACCTCGCCGCGGCTGTAAGCGCCGGCCCGCGACCACTAACGAGGGCCCCCTACAACTGGATAAGTTCTGGATTTTGATTTGTCGTAAACTTTTGAGTTTAAATTCTTTGGGCATGGTCGACTTTCTGTCCCTCCCGACAACTGCTGACCATCACTGCCATTAGCCTCGGAGTAAGAGTTAAGATTAGGGAAGTTAGTATAGGATTGGTCGTCGCTCACTCTAGCGTACCATAGAACTTAGGTGTTATGAGGCTAACATCATAATACGCAGCCGGAGCCTGTTTCAGTGCCACCTGGCTCACCTCACCTTCCACCACACCGCCACGCTGGGCTCACATGTCTATCTCCTGGGCACAGGTTGCCACGCTCACAACGAAACCACCGAAAATCACATACCTAAATAGAAAACAATAGACGAGACTAACTTAGATCACACTTGGCACAACCTAGTCTTCAACGCGATGGCAACCCGCGTAACGCACTACTCATACCTCGTGAGCGCGACGAGAGCTGACTTCAGGCCGTAACATAGTTCTAGTGTATTAGACGTAATTATATCTATAAAGACGCAAGTAACGCCGTTGATCACTAAGATTAAGTTGGGACAGTAAAGATGCGGATCTACGTAACATAACCGCGTCTCCTGCGAAAGCGGTCGAGATACGGTATGCCTTTATTGTCTCACTTATTAGGATAAATTATATTCGAAAACATTGACTTTATCAAATGACTCAATTTGTGTTGTAAGTTAGTGTTATACAAATTATTCGTAACATAATGATATTGTTAGGTCTCCTGTATGTTTATAATATATGTAGATTCGTAGAGACAATTTTATTGAAATTACTTTTATTGTAATCGTGGTTATGTTTTTTTTTTATGATAATATGTGGTTTTTTCAATTATTGTGTCAATATCTAAGTATAAGTAATATTCGTTAGTACCGTTTAATATAATTATACAACTTAACTGAGCTTTCAGTGGAATCAATTCTCTTTAAGAATTTCTGTGTAACATTCTATGGACATTAAAGTATATATCTAATATTTGAACACTGTAGGTGCTTTAGCGAGATGCTGTTTTGGTGATGTAGATCTGGTTAAAGCACTGGGCAGGTTTATTTTATTTAAATGACCTCTTCCTATCCTCATTTCCTTATAAAAACTCTAAATGTATATGGTAAAAGAATCACATAATACCAAAGAAGCGTTAAAATAAAAATATATTAACAAAAAAACAGAATTCAAATGAAATGCACTAATAAGTAAAGTTGTTACGAATAACTCAAAAACTAATCAGATCTCGACTAAATTTAAATGATACCAGAAGCATATCAGAAGCTATCATGTAAAAAAGTACTAATGATTCACTCACTAAAAAATTTTTTTGAAATCAAGTTTAACTGAAAATTGGAATCATTTGAAGTAACTTTACTTTAAAATGACTATAATACTTTTTACATAGAGGTATATGAATGAAAATCAAAATATTCTTTATTCAAGTAGGTTATTACAAGCACTTTCGAATCTTCAATTTACAAAGGTGTCAGTCGTGTCAGTCCTAACGGAAGCTACCACCGGCTCGGAAGGCAGTTCTGCTGAGAAGAGCTGGCAAGAAACTCGACAGTTGCTCTTTTCAAAATCAAATTTTTACAATAAATATACAACTATGATGAGCGTCAACAGCATTTAATTCCACACATTCACATCATTGTAGTATTCTTGGACAGAATAATATACTTTTTTCAATAATATGTTCTAAATCTTAACTTTAAATTGTTGAAGTGGCAGATCTGTAATTATTTCTGGAATTTTATTATACATGCGTATACCTTGTGACAATGTATATCTAATTGGCTAGGTCACTCTAAATACTGTAAGACACGCAGGTACCCTTTTACCTGGCTAGAACAGAAGTAATAATATAAAAAACATGATAACAATTAGAATATGATGTATATTGATAACAAAAACAATTAAAAAAAAAACAAAGCGCGGCGTTGAGTTCCGCCACTCAGCACGCAATGCCTCAATTCGGCGGAAAGTGGGTAACGGAGTATCTTAACACTAGGCCCTCTGCCTACCCTGCTATATGCGGGATACAGCGTGAAGCTAAAAAAAT